>VZTM01012513.1:301698-317123 GCA_013400555.1 Jacana jacana | reverse complement strand
GGGATGGGACAGGACAGGTGCTGGTGATTCCAGTCCTGTCTGCTGCACTGGTGCTCTTGCTAAACAAGAACTGGGTAACTGGTCTCCAATCCTTGTGCTGTGGGCTACTTGCAAAGCTGTGTGCTGGCAAGAGGACACAGCTTTGGGGGAGCTGCTTATTTTTATTGTAGTTTTGTGAATGTATGTAGCAGTGACTCATGCTGAAACTTTCTTCCCTTCTCTTTAAATTGGTTTCTTGTCACTTTTATTGAACAAAATTTATTTGGCACTTTTGAAAGAATGCAAAAATGTCTCCACGCTGGTGCCATCATTATACTGCACTATGTGTTATCTCCTGACTTCATTTTTCCGTGTCTGTTCTTGAAGTGTGGTGCCAGTGGGAAGCTGCACTCGTGACATAAAAGGCTTTTTAGGGGTGAAAAAGCCCCTGTGTAAGAGAAAAAACTGCTGTTTGTTGTCTGAGAGCACTCTTGAGAAAACCTTGGCACGAAATTTGCTCAGAGAGCAAGAGTAGAGCAGGTCAAGCTGGAGGAGCAGTAGTGGAATGCACGGACTGAAGTTAGATCTCTGCCAAGCTGGGCCTCGGCATGGAGCTGCAGTACATTCACCCGTGACAGCTCCTCTGCCTGTCACCTACCGGAGGAGTCTTTTTCCTCTGCCATTTCCTGAAAAGGAACAACCCAGCTGCCTCTTGTGCTCAGTGAATACATTTGGCATCTGAAGAGGTTGGACAACAAAGTTGCACTAGCTGCATTTGCTCAGGCAAGGGCATTTGGCTATCGGTCCACCCCCACCCCGCATGGCCTTCTGCTAGCCTCTTTGTTGATCTGCCCATCGGTGTTGTTATGTTTCAGATTGCTGGAACCATGACTCACAATTTCCTTTCACAAGGGAGAAAAAAAGAAAAACAAAACTCAGCAAGCTTGCTGCTCTTGTACTTGATATGCAAGTATTAAGTTGTCCTTTCCCAAGCAAGAGATATATCTTTTGCGCATGGGTCTTGATCTAGTTTTTGGCTAATAAGCAGCTGGATATGAAACATCATGGTAGCTGGCAATGCCTGGCAGCTTTGCTGGAAGTAAGTCCCTTCTGGCTTCCAGAGGCTCCTTTGGCTGGATGCAGCCCATGGGGCTGTTTTGCAAAACATTTTCCACCCAAAGCTTACCTAAAACTTTCCCAGAACAAAACCATTGTTATCAAAGCAGGAAGGAGAAAATACAAGGTTTAAGTTTAGGTTCCTGTGTCCTTGGTTGGATGCCTGAGTAGGCATATGGCTTTCCTAGTGGACTGAACAAACGATGTTTCCAAATTCAGTGAGAGCTGTTCAGTCCCAAGAAGCCCATCTGTTAATCCAGGGACTCTGGGCATGGCTGGGAGAGAGAGGGAGATGGTCATCTCCTGCAAATGAAATGAGGGATGTGACTTGGGGAAGGTGACTAGTCCAAACCAAAACTAGGGACTGGATTATGACTGAGACTCCTGCTGAGGCAGGAGGCAGAGGACCTGGTGGAAATTGTTGCCTGCCTGTCAGGATTTGTCATGGTAGTTGTCAATTGTCCCAAGGCCTTCACTTAAAGTCAGTGGGTTTACAGCAGTGCCCCTCTGTAGTGCCACCAAAACCTTATTCCTCTTCCCACTTCACCCTCCCTGCATCTCCTCACCTGTGGCTCTGCTCCCCGGAGGTGTAAGTGTCCGCTGGGATGGGGTCCTTATGTCCCAGCAAAGGCACAAGGAGGAAAGCTTGAGAAGCATCACTGATCATGAAGGGCAGAAAAGAACAGCAGTTTTAGACATCTCAGTCTAGTTGCAGGTACCCAAGTACATGAGGGACAGACAGTATCCACATACTCATTTCACAGGTGGGATGTGGAAACGCCAGTGACAAATGCCCAAGTCACATGCGGCAAAAGTCCAAAAAGGTGAACCCAGCTCTGTTCCATAGTGCAGCCACCAGGGGTGACATGGGAAATGGTCACTGTTTTTGCTTAGCCTTCTATGTGACCAGCAACTTGCAATGTGCAGCAGTACCACCCTGGCACCTTTCACCCCTGCTGACTCCTCAGGTTCAGCGAGAAATTTAAGCACATGCTCCTTACTAAACAAACCTAGCTAAAAACTAAACTACTAGCTCCTTACTAACTGAAACCCATTGGACTATCCATTTTCTTCCAGTTGGGCATTTTTCCCTCAAAGTCTCTCCAGCAACACTTGCTGCAAATGTATTTCACACTAGGAAAGAAAATGTCTGGACCGATATCTACCCATGAGGCAAACCGCTGCACGCTAATCCTAGCCTGCATGCTTTCTCTTGTCTACAGAAAATGAGTTATTAAATGCACAGGATTCAGTAAGTTGTCTGTGACCCACATATTGCTTAGTATTTTACCCTGAGTTCAATATCCACAGAATGAGCACAAGGAAAAAAAAAAGGGGGGGGGGGAGAAAAAAAAAAGGAACGGAATTCTGCATCCCACTGCATTCACCCAAATCTTTGCCAGCATCTCCAAAGAGGAGAGTTCGTTAAACAGAGATTTAAGTTACCAGTAAATTGGCTTGGAGAAAAACAGAGGATCTTCTGTCTGATCTTTGGACAATGTTCTGTAAGGTCCTTTGGCGCAGTGGAGATTCCAGAGGCGCTGCCTGAGACGTTAAAGAAGAGGAAGGCAGCAACCTCTTCTCTGAGCCTCCGAGTGAGTCAGTAGAAGGATTTATTACTCCACTGTATACACTGCTTGTAAGTAGTTAATCTTTCTCCCTCTCTCTGTTTATTTGTCTCTTTTACTGTCCCTAATGAAGAATCCCAATGCTATCAAGTCTGAATTACAGACACTTTATGCTTTTAACATTTATTCTGCTGATCTCCCTTCTTTTCTGGTGCTTTTGGCTGCTGAGATGCGTTTGACCTGCTGTTGGGAGGAGATACAGCTGCTAACTGCATTCTTCACTCCATCTGTTTTCACCGATTGGTATAGCTCCACTAAAACCAGCAAGACAGCACTTGCACAAGCTGGTATTACACAGTTTTGAGTTGGGACTATAAACTTTGGACAATTTGGATTTTTGCAATTAATTGAAAATCCACCACCCAAGTTTTTCCATGGCACTTCAAAATCGATCAGAAAGTGCTAAGCATTATGTAGGCATAATTTCTTGGGCAGACGGAAAACTGCCTATAGAAGCATTTGGAGCAGGTTTGCAGGCATGCAGTGCATTTTGATATACAGCTGGCTGCTCTTGAAATCCAGTACCTACATCGTCTTTGCACTAGGAGAGAGAGGGGGCATCTGCAAAAGCATGTTTCTGGAGCTTTTCTGAATGCTCAAACTTGATGGGAGAGTTCCCATGACAGAAGACACTTTGTGGAGCCAGCAGTAAATGATCCACAAGTCTCTTCAAAGTCAGCAGGACCCTGCAGGGCAGTGTCTGTCCCTTCCTGGATGGAGGCTGTCTTGTCTCCCTCTTTTTTATGGTTCCTAATCTATTTCCATCCCTTACCCTATTTTATGGTTGTGGCTGATAAGATAAATTAGTCTCTTTTTTGGCAGTGTCACAGTTCAGAGAGCACACGGCTGTCAACTGGAGCCCACTGTTCTGTAGGCTTGTCCACTCCGTGACCACATGGAGCACAAAATAGAAAATAAAATTATTTTAGGACTGGAAAACACACATGCATCCCCATCAGACATTCCTTCAGAGACTCCTGTGAGATCAGAGCAATTGGGTTTTTGCTCAGCATCCCACCCCCCACTGTGCTTGCTGGCTGTGGCCTGTCTGCATATCGCCAGCACATGTGCACGCACGCAGAAATGTGGCGAGGGGCAGGTAATTAGCCTTTCTGGAGGGGACATGCCTTTCTCCTGAGAGCAAAACAAGAGAGGTCTGAGGAGGGGAGGAGAGCAGATGTAAGCTATCAAGGAAGGAAGCTCACAGCCAGGGCACAAGAGGTAACATCTGACCAGTCTCAAGCTGGAGAGATTGGTACTCGCTTCAGCTGAGAATACCAAAATGCCAAAGACAACTGATGGATCAACTCAACTTTCATTGATAGAAAATTTTCCAGATCAGATAGACTATCTGAATGTCCCCACGTAACAGGATTTCTGTCGTATGTGCCATTGTGTTCTGCTGGTGCCCTGTAATTCCACAAAAATACCCCTCCCCAGGGTACTTTGGTGGGGTTTGGGGATGCAGGAGCTTGCAGGGGATGAAGGCTTACTGGGCACAAACAAAGAGCATAGCTGACAGTCCTTCCAAACACAGTCACCCCAAGCCTCAGTCTTGTCACACAGAGACGGTCCTGAACGATGGTTGGCAGGTTTTTTCCAAGCCTGTTCACCCATTCCTAATGAAAACGATAAGTTGAGGACAGTAGTTTTCTGTATAACACAACCATTCCTTTCCCTTTTCCCCCACAGGGTTAGCACTTGTGCTGACTGTTGAAAAATCAGTCATTAACAGCCAGGAAATGACTTTGCCATCAATCAGAATATTGCTCAGCCATGTTTCAGCTTTTTTTCCCCTTTCTCTGCGTAATTATTCTCATCCTCTGCTGATTACAGTTTATAATAGCTATAATTCTCTCAAAATCAATCATTACTTGACTTAACCACAGGGTTACCAGTAGAAACATGAAAGAATACAGATATCCTGGACTGTTTTTTAATTATTATTCTTATTTAACAACACACAAGCTTTAAGGTAGATCACACTTAACCTTCCTCTTGGCAGTATTAAGATGCAATTATTTAATCTTAATTTTGTTTTAAATCGTGAAATGTTTGATTACATGGCCACTCCAGCCACACCAGGTGTTTTGATGACATGTTACTAGCATGTTATTTTGACGTGAGGTCTCAGTGGTTGTCCTAAATTAAACAGCCATAAAAGGACAAATACCTCTTGTTTGCCAACACAGGCTCCACAATCAGAGTAAAACTTGAGTACCTGGGATTTTTTTTATTAGGATTACAGGTAAACACAGTTAAATCAAAGGTTGGGTAGCTTTCCTGCAAGGCAAGGTTTCAGTATGCTAAATTAAAAGCAACTCTTAGATTTAAAAACCACATTTTTCCTGAACTGAGTGGAGATTTGTAGCTTAGCACACGCAATTCTATTCCTACTGCAGCTGAACAATGGGTTTCTGTGACTCTGCTTGCACCAGGTGCCAAACTGACACCACTTTGCCTCTAATAATTTTCTCTCGACCATATATTCAGTCAGTTTCCCTTACTGATTATCTGGGTCTCTCATGCAGAAAAAGGAAATATTTAAAAATTGAAGGAAATAATTTAATGGAATAACCAAAATTGGAAGCTGGAGTGAAGAGCAGGTGTAGACTCGGGATTGACTTCTAAGCTAAAAGAAAGCCTTAAATTAATACAGATCTTGTTTGGGCGGGTTTTGTTTTTGTTTTTAAATTTGTGTGAGGAAAAGTGATTTATGATATTATAGCATTTGATAGAGAATAGGAACTAAGTCGAGTGTTTTGAGCCTCCTCTGTGTAAGGGTATGGCATAGAAATACACAAAGGAAGCCATTTTCTACACAGGACATTATAATCCTACAATTCCATATATACTTTTGCAGAAAACTTCTTTAGATGTTTTTTTTGTGAAATATTTACATATTAGTTTCCATGTCATACGTCTGGTTCCTCTATATTTAACAGCTTGCATTGAGCAGTGTATTACTGATCTTAATTTTGACATGATGAATGTGACATCCACAAGTTTTTCTTACAGGGGCAAATCTCACAGCAGCTAACATTTAGGTATGGTGTATGCATACATTGTGCCCTTTATAACTATCTGCATTAAGGGAATCCACTGCTCCAGTGTGTCAAAATGGAGTGTGTGCATTATGGGAGACAGTTCACCAGTCTCGGATTTTGAATAGCACATTCTGATATTAAATAGCTGGCTAGTCCAGTATAAGGTTCAGGTGAAAAGCTTCAGATTTGTTCATAAGATTGGTAGGAGATTTTGGAAGAAGAACTCAATGAAAAAGTTCCTTTTTTATCCACCCTTTCTTTATAATCACCAAAACCCGTCTCCTCTCAGCTGTACCAAACATGGGTGCAACAGGGAAGGGTCTATTTGAGACCATTTTGTCAAAAAAATAATAAAGAACCACGTTTTTTTAGCAGTTAGCATGACCACAGGCCTAGGCATGAGTGAAAAGTCACTTGGACTGCATAGCCCTTCTACTAAAACACTTTTTCTCAGCCTGGTCTGAATTCTAGTCAGGTCACTGAGGACCTCTATGGACCTCAGTGGCCCTTAGTGCTGGAGATGGTGACAGCGCCCGGCCAGCCCTGCCTCTCACCAGGAGCTCTGACACAACCCAGGGGTCTCTCAGTCGCATGAGAAATGGTCTGTAGGCTCAGGGCCCCAGGGGCCATTATTTCAAAGTCGCGCAGCCATCGTGTAGCCACACGAAGCACCTCCTGCTGTGTCCGTGCCTTTCAAGAAACAAAGCTGTGTTGTGAACTATTGGCGATGTTAATAGCTTTCTTCCCTCTAGAGATTTGCTCCTGCTTTGGCCCCAAATATTTCAAAATAGCTGAAGCTGGCAGTAAGAGCCATGGGAAGAAAAAAGTGATGCATGTTAATTTCTGGTTTAGACATGATGAGAATTTCATTCACTTCATTAAAATTCCCCAGTGCCGATGGGATGCTCCTCTGATTCATGGACTATACCTTGTAACGCTCCTCTGTGAGAGATCATATATGCAGCAGATGTCTTTAAACAGTTTCATTTTCTTCTCCTTTCAAATAATCCAGTTATCATTCTCCTGACACATGGCATGCTCTCTTTCCAGTTAGGTGGCTGCATGTTTGTGTAGGAATTTCAGGGTATGTTTTTAATTTCCTATAAAAAGACTGAAGCTATCACAAATGGCAGCATCATATTTACCTATCGTGAAATGGAGAGACGGAGTGAATGGTTTGCAGAGGAACCTGCTACTGGTAAATAGAAAACCAAAATGCAAAGGCAGACTGGGATTCAGACTAACATGGGGGTGGTTTGGGGGGCATGGAAGAGTATGAATAATGCCATCTCGTCTTCCTGAAGGAATGTCTGAGGGGGGCAGACAGAGGGGCTCAATTTCTGGATAACACAAGTGGTTGTTAAATGCCCATTAAAAATATCCCATCTGTGGCAACCTATGGTGTTTTGCCACTCAGAAATAACAGCTATATATGCTTAGGCTAGTTTTGCTTAGATCAAGGGTGGTAAATTTGCATTTCACATGAGCAAAAGTAAAATCCTCATAACACAGTGCTGTGTGGTCTCTCCTTAACTAACTTAGACCATAGCAACCGCTTTCCAAACACACAAATAGAGCTCTTAGATATCTAGAGATAGAGCAAAGGCATCAAGGATTCAAGAGTAACAGGCTGCAGAGATTAATGCTCCCTCCCACCCTGCAAAAAGTATTTTTATACTGCTGTGATTTTTAAGATAAACACAGAAGACACACAGTCTTTTTCCACTGAGGAGCCATTTCAGGAGCAAAACTCTCCCTGTGCCATGAAATGTTCCTCTCAAAGTGTGAGCAGAATTACACTAGAGCGATGTGAAGCAGGAATTGAAAACTGGTGAAAATAGGATCGGACTCATAAACTCATTTTTGGGTGAAAAAGCAGCACACTGCAAGCAAAAGTAGATGAAAAGTAGATGATCTGCTGACCTTTTTGTTGTTTGCTTCTTTTTTTTTTTTACTTTAACAATCTGAAACCAAACACCATTCATCCAAGGGAAATACGAAGAGCAGAAGTCAACTATGGTCAACTGGATGTGCAACTGACATCCAGAAAAAGTGCAAACCAGTGCAAGGGATGCGCTAAAATTTCTCAAGAGAGATGCTGGGTCAGCTGAGCAGAGAGGAAGGGTAGATATTGATGCCATAAGGACAACTCCCAAATGAATGTTAAAGAAATTTGAGTTAGGTGTGTATTTCCACTCCTTGCCCAAGGAATGGAGCTAAATGAAGAAATCACTTTTGTCCAGAGAAGTCACCTGAAGGTAACTGGAGATCTGTGTCTGGACCTTACACTCATTAGGGAAGAAGCACGCAGCTTGTGGAGCAATAGGATGAGGCGTGCACAGCAAAGGGATTAATTTTGTACCAGACAGAATTGGTACACATGAACTCAATTTCATTGCTAGGTATAAGGAAGAGCAAAACTCAGCAGATTGGGAGGTCAACGTTGTTCAAATCACCATGCAAGATGAGTAATAATCACAGCCCCATAGTAACCTCACTGATTCACATTGCATAGCATCACCATGAACAAACCCCATGGGAAGCCCTCTTCCCCTGTTTTCTGCCTTGCCAGAAGGCATTGTTCACTCTAGATGAGCACAATCTATGTGACTTCATACGAAGAATAACCAAATACACCTCTCAGTCCACCACTCTCTTTCCCCACCTCCACTGCCACTGTATACTCTGCATTTAAAAAAACCCATACACATCACACTGAGGTTTAAAATGCCATGTTGAATCTCGCTGTGATGAACTCCATCAGTGCTTGGAGAAAATGGACTCTTTCAGGCCTTTCAGCCCAAGAAGCTACGCTGAGAGCCTGAGAGGCCAAGCCCAGGAGCTTGGTTATCAGTGTACAAAGCTGTCATCATACAGAGCAGTATTGCTGAATGACAGGGCAAGCCTGTGAAAACAGATAGAGTTTCTCTAAAAACCCTACCTCAAAAAAATACAAATCAGTGGTAGCAATCACACCGCATTATTCTTTAAGTCACCTACTTAAAGTCACTTCTTTTTTTCTAACTACCCTAGGGTGCCGCATATGTTTTCAAGTCTAGCTATAGAGTGAGGGTGTTTTCGTGCCAAGTACTACAGACCACACAGAAGAAGCTGCAATTAATGGCATTTCAGTGTTCTGCGTTGCTGATCTACTTAACAATCCATTATCGAGGACATTTTAAAAGTTGTTTAGCTGACTGCCAAAAATGAGGATCATTAAAAATAGATTCGCAGCTGTTCGGGAAAGCTGAGATATAATTTTGTCTTCATTATGCCTTATTGCAGATGTTATTGATTTAGTCTCACTGCATTTCGGTAGGCAATATCAATTCACGCTGTCTTTGACTTTGGAAACTGGGAATTCCATTTATTCTTATTTTTAGAGCTCACAGTACAGAAGGAGGAAAAATAACCATGAAGTAAATTTGGAAGAAAGCCTCTTTGTGTGGCAGCACCATTGTGCAGGTGATGGGAGCTGATAAGCTCATCAAATCATCCCTACCCAGTGAGCCTCAGATTGCAGCAGAATGTGTACAAAACATGCCCTGAAACTAACACATGAATCGTATATGAGAATAACCTACAGTCTTAGACCAAATACCACAGCAAACAAAGAGTGGATGTGATCATAGGCTATTTTCATGATGCTACTGCTTTTTTCCCTTATTAATCCACTATTGTTGTTGCCTGTTGCACTATTGAGAATAACACTTTACAGTGAAATATACCTAAGCATACAATATCATTGCCAAACAGAAGCAAGGTCACTCTATCCTTCCAGGAATTTTCATTTAGTAAGAGTTTTCATATGCAGCTGCAGAAACTGGGTCTGTGTATATAGATGTATATATATGTTTGTGTGTATGTGTATGTAGGCTCAAATGCTGCTTTTTGAGTGAAGGTCAACTCACTTCATCATAATCAGCTTAACCAGGAGCAAAGGGCTAAATTCCCTGGTAGTTGATCACTAGTGTAGGAAGCCTTCAAGAGTTCCTCCGACAGAAATTGGATAAATAACTCCTGGAATTTTAAATAAAATGCATATGTAAAATTGCAGAGGACAAGAAGTGATAATAAAAATGGTAATAATAGCATAACCACCGAATTACGCATTAAATAAGCCTCTCAGTCACTCACTCTCAACAGGCACTGCACATACACGCTTTTGATTGTGCAACACTTTCAACGTTGCCCTTTTGGATGGAGAACAATCTGCAAAGACCCTTCCTCTGTCCAAACGGTTGCTTCAAATGGTTGCGCCTCTTAACACCCTCACACCAACTTTGGTGAGCCTTCTCGCTCAGCCAGGCTTTAAATGCTTTGTAGCCATTTTCAATGGAGTGAAAGACAACTAACGCAGCAGCCCTTGTCTTTATTGTGCTGAAGAGGACCCACACATGGGCAGCGTGTGGGTTGGGAAAGCAGCTGGGGCATTGTTAGCCAGCACTTGCTTCCCACATACAGTACTGCCCGGGGATGAATGAACCCACCACAGACAATTGCCACCCACGGCATTTCTAAGGAGTTCTTTGTCCGCTTCCACCGCTTGATCCAACACAACTCCTGGGCACTGCACACAAGGCTGATTTGCACCTTAGGAGTGTTCATCTCAGAAACGTGGTGGGGTGGGACAGCTTTGCTGCTTCTCCTGAGCACAGGTCGATCTGCAGCAAAGGAAAGGGACAGGCAATTTGCAGTAAGGAACACCTGGTTTTGGTAATCCCGTAAAATGGCGTTTTTCTCCAGAACTGTTGAGAATACTTAATGTTTTGCAGCCTCCTGAAGGCCTTTATAAAGGGCTGGGAGCTGCAAATCCCACACTAGTATTGGCAAGCCTTCAACTACAGTGGGCCTGTGTGCGTGAGTAAATGCACACAAATAGAAGTAAAGGAATTCACAGATTGTCTCATAGTGTCTTAAAAGGAACCCAAAGCTCTTTACAGACCACAATATATCTCACACCCACAGAATGACCTCTCTACAAAAGGAATTTACACATTGAAACCTGAATTGGGAGAATCTCAGAAGAATAGAGAGCTGACTGAGCCCTTGTGGCACTGAGCCCTCTGCTACTACTGGTAGGCTAATAATCCAAACCCCATACTTTGCTAATTTAATTCTTAATCCAACAAAGTAGCACGCACATGCTGAACTTAAAGCATAGCAGCTTTGATGGGAAGAAGGACAATTCATGTGCTTAGGTTTATGTGATTTGCTACTGCAGGTTTTGCACAGCCACCCTGCATTAGGGGTATGCATGGCCTCAGGAGAGGCCAGAACCAAACTGCCTTCAACCAAAAGAGAATTGCGCTTTTCTTCCTCATTGGTCCCATTCTTGGCCATGTGCTTCCATCACTTACCATGTGCGGGTGTTGATGCTGATGATTATTGGACCAAAACCTGCATGACAGAGGAGTGGAATGGCTTGGCTAGCGGAGGAGGAAAGGCAAGTAGAAATGGATAGAAAAGGATTTGTCTTCTTCAACAGATATGAGTCTCTTGCTGGACTTGGCTGTCCTTTGAGCCGATGCTGACATGTGACTGTCATCAGCAAGACATGGAGAGAACTAAACATCAGGACCAGCACATTCAGCTTTTTTTCAACTAAATATGTAGATTCTAACCAAAGCCTCACATCTTTACAGAAGAAACTGTTGTGTTCAAGCCAAAACATATAAATGTGTAAGAGAGAATGGATGTATAGAGCTATACTGTGTTTGCAGAAGCATAAATCCTTTCAGGCAGCACAGCCCGCTTCCATATTCTTTGGCCAGGAGCCTCAGCTGGCTCAAAGAAGATGGACATGGTCTTTGTGTCTTAGCTGACACATAAAGGATCAAACCAGCACTTAAAAACATGAGCTGCTATTGCCTTAACTTGCTGCTCGAGGCTGAAACAACATGTCTCTGCTGCAGACTGATGGGCTGCTGAGCAGCATCCTGTTCGCCCTTGTTATGTGTCACCTTTCTATGCCTCAACAGACAGTAGTAACAGTCTGGCTTTGGCCCATAAGCCCAAGTGTGTTGGCCATCTAGTCCTACTATTTACCGTTTTTTTGGTTTGCCTTTCACCATTGCTCTAAGCTTGTGCACATCTCCAGTGACATTGTAGCTTAGGCTGTTGCCACTGTTTTGGGTCCTTATTTGATGGTTGAATCTTGACCTAAATATGTGGCTCTTGGGAGATTTGTACAAGCATTTCCTAAGTATTTCTGTGCACTGCCCCACATTATTCAGCTGAACTGCATGGACTTTCTCTTCAGGAAAGTATGTGTTCTCTGATCTGTGCATCTTTGTGTTGAGTTGCTACCTTACCTCTGAGGGCTTGACTGCAGTGTTCCCACACTGTCAGGCAGAGCTGCCCTCCTGATTGTTTTACACTGATTAACAATGTCTCGTATCTTCTGACTCCCAGCTTTCTATTGCTTTCCCAGTACTCTGTGATAAAGTTCTCATTCAAAGCTAAACCTGGTCTGAGCTCTGATGAGGAACTCTGTGGTCCATTGTCAGAGCACGGACACACTCATGACAGCCAGACCTTGCCAAGGCTGCTGTGATATCCTATTCTCAGTCCTTGTCTTACTGTCCCTTCAGACAGCATCATTCTTGCTTGGAAATGGTGCAAAAAATTAGTATGGCTAATTGCATGATTATTAAAGCCAACTTTTTTTCAGGATCAGGTTCATATCTCATGATGCAGTCAAGCAGCTTCTTTTCTTCTATTCATTCTGCACGCCCTGGTCTGTCCCTAATCTGTCCGTTCTTGAGCAATCATGCCATGTCACTGGATCTTCTTTTGGTCTGTTACCATCATTTTTTTTCTTGGTGTGAGAAGTATGGACACACCACATAGAGGAAGACCCTCCTCTCTGACAGTTGGACAACTGCAGTGCAGGTGTACACAGATGAAGTAGTCCCATGCAGATCCTTGCACAGCCAAGGGAAAGAAATCATTTTAAAACACATTGAGCCTGTTTGGAGAAGTATTTTAAGACAGAGAAAATGATGACTTACTCTGGCAATATTGACTCCATCTTCGGTGACTGAAAAAACAGCCCAGAGTCTGGGTCTAGATTTCAATCTGGAGTTCAGTCATCTGATCCCTCCCATGACACCAGCTCTGACATTACTTTGAACTTTAAAAAAAAAAACCCTCATCTCATGTACTTATCCCTCAACAGATAGGACTGACTCATCTGCTGCTACATTTGCAGCTGATGATAGACCCTGTCCAAAAGTACTAAGCATTTTACTGCCTCCAGTACCCTGTTGTGTTTGATGCCTGGTTTGACTGACTAGCACCACCTTTGAGAAGGGCTTTTCAGTAGATTGATAGGTTGCGTCTTTTATTGCGTAAAAGATTTGTGAAGCCTCAGTGGAGACAACAAGCAATGTCATTTTCTCTCATTCCAGTCTAATGTTGAGTGCAGTCCACAATTCACCGCGCTGCTTGTTGTCAGAAGGCACTTTTTACTACCAGCCAAAGGCAAACTGGCAAAAATGTTCCCATCAAAAAAGCACAGGGAATAGGTCATTCTCAGCCCAGACATTTCCCCTTTCTGTACTCACATCAGCTCTACTTACAAACGCTACAGGCTGATGGCTTCAGAGCAGTGATGCTGCTAGATTTCCTTTCCCAGTATCACCCTTTAGTACATATTGCTCCACAGAGCAGTGATGTTCTATGGTATGTGCCTGGCACAAGCAATCATGATGTTTTCAGATGCCCATCTTGGGGCTCTGACTAACCTTACCATGTAGCAGCTGCCTCATGGCTTTGCAGTACTCTGCTGCACGTGCAGAGCATCTGGATATTTCCACAGATCGAGGCATTTCCTGAGCGAGCCTGAGTGTGTCTCAGGAGGACAGCAGAGCTCAGCAGAGATTGCCAGATGCCCAGAGGAGCTGGGCTCAGTCTCCTCTGCTGCATGTAGTCTGTGGGCAGCTTCATGCCCCCTTAGCAGCAGCCATAGCTCAGTATCATGAGCCTAGTTTATCTCTTGCTCAGGTTTCCCTTTCTCTGGTGATATGATTTTCATCCATGAAAGATAGCTGATGCTGGTCCTGCTAGGGTCCTGCTTGTGCCCACTACCTGCCACACGTACGGCAAGCCCAGTTTGTCTCCTGTGACAAGAATGGAGTGGGCAGGGGATTTATTTTGTCACTGTGCTCAGTGCATTAGGAATAAGCCCACCCAAAATCTCACTTCCCACTGCTGTGCTCCTTAAACTCTCCCCATACGACTGTCTCTTCCCCTCCAGAGTCTGACCAGTTCCAGCTCATCGGAGGTGCTGGTACAACATTGTAGCTGATCCTGCTCCAGCTGACACCCAAGTGGCTTCTGAGCCCATGGGGGCTGGATGGCAGGCAGCCCTCTCCCCTGCCTGCGGTCCCATGAAAGTCTCAGCGCAGAGCTCCTCCTCTCCAGTGGATGGATGGCTTTCTGGCTGTCTGTCTGTCTGTCTGTCTGTCTGTCTGTCTGTCTGTCTGTCTGTCTGTCTGTCTGTCTGTCTGTCTGTCTGTCTGTCTTGTTACTACCAGAGTCACTGCTTTTTTATTTCCTGAAAGAGCTGTGCTGGGGTACAAATAGTCCTGCTTCTCTCACCTCATATACATCAGTCCTGAGACAAGGCCGGTCATCTCCGTCCTGCCTGTGGTGAGGCTGTACAACCACCTGGTGTCCAAACGGTGAATTGATGGTTTGGTTTTGCTCCCCAGACCCTGGGCAGTGTCTCCCTTTCTCCCCGAGTACAGCTGTGTCTCAAGGTAGAGTTTTGCCCCTGCATATGTGTGGGGTCTCTCCCACCACTCAGCCTGGGGTTAAGGTGGCCATCAGCTCATCCTCACCAGCTCCAGAGTTCAGAGTTTGCTTCTGGTGACTGTATCTCACTGACTTCTGGTCCTTGCCTTTCGCTTATATTTTTTAGATCACCCCTTTGCAGTAAATTTGGTGTAATCTGTTTGCACTTCCATTGTTTCCATGCTTTTGAGAGACAGTTTAATCGGGAAATGCAACACTTTCTCTAATCAGAGGTCTGAAACCTGCCTTTGTCCATTATGTAGAGGACCGTTCAGAGGAGCTCCAGCAGGACCTCTGCTGGCATAGAACCAGGAGCCCCCACACCTGCCAGCCTGGCCTGTGGATCTCCCAGAATGTTTATTCCCCCCACGTGTGTTTTAGGGTCTGTGCTGGCATGACCCACGCAGTGTACGTCCTCAAGTCTGGGCTGCATCCCAGCCCTAACAAGGTTGTTCTTACTTTAGCTACAGTGATTGCTTTCTTCCCAGTTTGCAAACGTATTTACTTCTCTCATTCCCCTCAATTAAAGCGATGGCAACGCTGTTTAATTCCCTCCACACGAATCCATGCTCCTCAGTCACAACGACAGCACTTTTTAAACTTCAGCTCCAATTAAAATCAAAGCCTCCTCGCCACCTCTTTCGGCACCCAGAGCCACGACAGCTATAACGATTAAGCTGATTCATTAAAAGAAATATATACTTATAAATAAATACCACCGGGGCTCGCAGCCGCGCTTGGCGGAGCGGCAAAGGTAAGGGCGCAGCCCGCAGCTGCGGGAGGTGACAGCGGATCCCCGCGGCACCGGGACCCTCCCCGCAGTACCGGGACCCCCCAACAGCACCGGGACCCTCGC
>VZTM01012513.1:246723-301691 GCA_013400555.1 Jacana jacana | reverse complement strand
GGGGGGCGCGGCGGAGCTCGGCGCCGGGAGAAGCGGCGCTGCCTGCCGGGGGGAACGGCCTTCCGCATGGGCGGCAAATTGCAAACCCGTAATAAAATGACCAACTTTGGGTTCTGGGAGGATATTTTGTCTGGGGGTGGTGGTGTCGTTTTCCTGCTGTTTTATATATTTGTTTGCATTTGTCGCAGTTCTTGTAGAAACCTGCATGGGAAGAATGTGACAACTGTCAAAGGGCCAAGATGCCACAGTCGCTTTCCCAGTGGAAATGCCAGCAATGATGGCACTGAAGCCCCTCAACATCCACAAGCCAACAGCCCGATTCCTTTAACGCAGGCGAGATGGGCCCTGAGTGTGTCTAAGGACAAGGTGTTTTGGACGTGGTTGTGCAAGAGAAGCACCATCTCCTGGGAGCTTGAAGGATGTCTGGGGATGTATCTGGGGTCTTACCTCTCCTGGGCAGGGCATGGCCTGTTACCATGACTTTTCCAGTCCACTCAACCAGGCAGATCCTGACTTCACACTAGGAGTGCCAATGACTTTATGGAAACCTGGCTCCAGTCCAACATCTTCATTAATTACATTCCAAGTAAAGCATCTGTTTGAAAAAAGCAGGTATTATCTGTAGCCCAGGTTCTGTTGGGAAACAGCTTACCTCAAATGCTGACAAGCAATGACAACTCCTATTATATATGTAGTACAACACTGGTAGTAAAACTGACCGGTAAATCAGCATGGGTGAGACCAAACCACGGAGGAATGGAGTAACTGATTAGGAGTTAGCCTGAAAAAAAAAAAAATTAAGCCTGGCTCATGCCTCAGGCCAATCTGTGTTCCAAACCTTTTACTATTTTTGCAAATATAAACACAATAATTACATCAGCATGGGAAGGAAGCTCCGTTTTGGTTCCCCTCCCCACCAGCAAGCTTCTTGCTTGAGCTGGAATTAATAAATACATCATAAACCCTGCCTTCGCCTTTCCCCTTTCGCCCCAAATCCCTCAGCCTTTTGAGATAGCATTGATCAAGTGAAGGGTCTCAAAATGCTTTGCGACGGTGGGCAGGCAAATGATTGCCTCCCTTACCTACAGAAAAAGCTACAGGTCTGGTGGGGAGCCTCTTCAGAGGCCAGAGAAAGGCAAGAGGTAGAGGACAGGAGAGATCTGAGGACAGTGACAGCCCTTTGGGGCTCAGGGCTCACTGATGAATAGGAGGAAGCAACAGGGCAAGAGAGGGGAGAACAGAGGTGAAAGAACAGGGCTCAATTGAGTGTTTCTGGGTCCCCCTGTGCGACAGGAGCCAGCTGCCTCACGTTCCTGCGTAGCCTTCATCTTCCCTGTGGAAGATGCATAGCATTCACCTTCCCTTCCACTGAGGAAGTGGTGCCTCTGTTTTGTTGACAGGGAAACAGAGGACGGCAAGTGACTGACCAGGGTCACGAAGGCAGCTTGTGGCTGGGCTGGAAAGTGAACTTTGGCCACTGGAATAAAGCAGATAAGGAAAAGGAGAGAGGCAAGAGGAGAGAAACCCAAGAGGTTGTGGCTTTTAATGGTGGAAAAGCACTAGGACCCTTGGGGCCTTCTTCAAACATGTGAGTCTGTCTCTAGCCAAAAAAAAAAAGTAATTTTAAAATACTGGCATTCTTATTTCACTGCAAAGAGGTTTGTGGACAGGGCTCGGTCTCTAAACCACAGGAAAAAACACACAGGAAAACCCAAACCAATCCCAAGCTTACCTGGCAAGAGAAATATTGACCCAAATCTCAGCTACATGGCACATGGGATGTTGAGTATGCAATGACATCTTCATGATTTCCTAAATGTTTGGGCCTATTGAACACGACTGCAGATTACCTTACCCTACACACGTCCAGATGTGACTCCACTGGGGCAGGCACAGTGAAAACAGCCACAGGGTAATAGGGACCAATGCTGGGTGCAGCCCTGTAAGGGACACAGCGTAAGGGACTTCTGCACAGGCAGCTGAAGGCAGAAAAGTCTGTACCCAGCCCACTGTGGCAGACACAACTGGCACTTCTGTGGACGACTCATGTTGCCCCAGTATTTCATCTGAAGTCACTGCTGCCTGGACACGTATGGGTGCCAGGCTGGCAGCACACAGAGTGCTCCTTCAGGGAGCAAACCTCTGCCAGCCTTGGAAGAATGGATTTGGTTTAAAGTATAAAGATGGGTAAATTGATGAGAAATGTGTATTCCTCAGGGTCTGCCCAGCAAGGTGGGGAGTCCTGCTGTGAACGGCACTGCTGCACAAGGTGAGCAGCCATTGTGTTGGCTACAGGGTCCATTTCCTCAGCAGCCTGGGTTTTTCCAGTTCTAAATTGTTTGGGTGCTGCTAATATGTTTCTCAGCAGAGCTGCCTGCTCCATCTCAAGAGACTTTGTCAGCAAGACATTTGCAGCTACAGCAGAGCTAGAGGGCTGTTGCTTGTCAGGACAAGAGAGCAAGGGTTGGACACTACAGAGGAAGGCAAGGAAGCAGGACATCCACCGGATGACACATCACTGGGGACACTGTGAAAGGCAGCAAAGGGTCTCTTTCTTCTGAACCACAGTTTATTTTTCAAAGGTTTGGACTACTCCATCTGCTGCAAGTGGGAGGAACCTTGCCCTTGATCAGACTTGTGACATGCAATGTTCAGGGAGGTTTGCTGGTGCCTCACAAATCCTCTTTCGGCTTCCTCCCGCCTCCAGTTTACTGATTTGGGAAGACATTAGAAAGCTTACTTCATTATTTTTTTTTGCTGGAAAATCAAAAGCATCTGCCCACTCATCATAGATTGGATCTTCATGTAAGTCAGAAACCCTGCAAGCTGCTCATGCAAACATTTGCAGTGACACTAAGATGAAAGGAGCTGCATCTGGCCCAGTCCACAGCCTGTTCTTTAAACAGCAGCACCCGATTCATACACTGCAGTTACCAAACAGTAACATGCTTTTAATTTTCATGGAGTTAACCCAGGAAACTATAATTAGAAAGAGACTTTTGGAAATGCAACACGGTAATATTAATACAGTGCACAAAGCGATCCAAAGCCTCCAGCCACACAGAGATGTGTTGTCCAAAACGTTGCATTTGCTGTTTTTTCTCTCTTAATCCAATAGGACTGCATCTCTGGACCAATTCTTTGTGAACATTTGACCTCCTTGACCATAAATCTTAGCCATTTGACACCCAAGTTATTAAATTATGTTTGTGCTGTTATATCATAACACGATGCTTAACCATTTATCATGCCCCCAAGGATAGCACAGTACCGCAAATGGTCAAACAGAGCTCCTCCTTCCAGACCCTCTTTAAAGCTGAGAGAATCGCTGCTACCTACTGGCAGCACTGGCCTGTATTGGGGTTAGTGTTTGCTTTCACTTCTAAGTAGACTGTGTTACATATGCATATTGTCTAGGTCATTAAAACACAGCTACTTTTACAAGGAAAGACCAATCGCCAGCACTAGCACAGAGTCATTTCTTATTACAAATCTGAATTGGGATTTCAGAGGGATCATAAACGTTGTGTCACGAGTAATAACATGTAAATAACTGAAGTGAGAAAAATAATCATGACACTGGATTATTTAAAGTTTCAATTCCACTGCATGGTCTGGGGAGGGTCTTCAGAAGCTCTCTCTTTCTCCCAGCGTGGAGGGAGGGATGTCTCATTCAAACACCATATGGATGCTGTCTAACGGCACCTATCAGTCGATTGTATGCTAAGGACCAGCTGCGGTTGCCTAGCAGTTTCTGCCTGCTGATTGACTTTCCCTGGGGTGTAGTGCACATGACAGTCAGAAATCGGAAAGTTCAACCCAAGAAGGGCAATGGTCTTTATGATGAATTAGGAAGTCCATGATTTGCCTCTTGACAGTAGAGATGAATAAAACCAATAAAACCATCACGTCTTGCCTCGAATCCTTTCGTGATTACTTGTGGTTGGTCCCAGTTGCTCTCACACCTTGTGCTTCCTTTGTGGCTAAGGAGGTTTTGGCTCTCCAGGGGCTAAAAATCTTTATGGTTAGCACTGACACTACCGGATTCCCTTTCAGCTCTGGTGCCAGTACGTGTGGGGCCACAGATGTTTTGCAATTGCCACAGGCACTTCCAGAGAGGCCTTCACAAAAAGCTCCTGTCAGGTGTCCTTCTGCCTCTGTGAAAGAGTTCCTGATTCCCAAGGGGGGAGCACCACACCCAGCAGTGCTTACATGGCGTTTTGCATGCAAATGTCTCACAAAGTAATTTCTCTAACAACTTCAAAATCTGTACTAATGTTTTAACAGAGCCTTCTCTATTACTGTAATGTCTTTCTAGTCATCAATTTTGGGGACTTATTATGTGAAAATTAGAAATACATTATTACCAGAAAAGCCATTCTCTCAACTACTCAGACATTTACAACCTGACATAATCTCTTAAAATCTGAATTGTTTGCAATGAAACAGACCTTTTTTCTTCATGAAGATGTCAGAGAATTTCAATTTCAGCTAATTCTTGCAACTCTAATGAGTTGCCTTCTCTAAGGAACTGCCAATGGTCTTTACGCTATAATAGTTCCAGGAACAATTGGAAACTGCTTAGATAATAATGTAAGATTTTTTTAGATCAATATCAGTTTTGTAATGTGAAACTTTTGCCAGATCTAAGGCGTTATCTTTTTGTGGTTTGGTTTTTTATTTCTTTTTTTTTATGAGGATTGTCCTGAAAAGTTCTTGTGCACTGAGAAAGCTTGATACAATTATGCTCACCAAGAGGTGACAAGCAAGAAGTTAATGGAGAGAGTCCATCATACGACACTTGGAAAGTTCTAGTGTTGTGGCATTGTAGGGATGATTTCCAATAGAAGACCACTTCCTTCATGAATTTTGAATGCTTTACTTTGTGTGCTGTAAGGACTGCATGCTCAGTGAGTGCAACTGGAGGTAAATATGTCTTATGAGACCAGCAGAGACATCCCCTTCTGTTTGTATTAATCAGTTCAAGAGTGATTTTATTTGTGCACATTGAAGCTTGCATTGACAAAACGTGCCTTTTTTTTTTGCTGGCAAGTTAGGAACTATACCCAAAAAGTTAAACCTTAACTCAGCTGGCAAGCACATGTCTGATCCAAAAGTTGCACCAGTGACTGGAAGGAATTCAAGGGGCTTCATCTGTGGTCTGAGGAAGGAGGGCACACAACTACTGTAATAAAGCTTACACTGCTTGTCTTCATATAACTATTTCTGAATTGATTTCTTGTTCCCCATGTCAGCTCTTAGCATTTTTTCTTTCCTCTGCAGAAATGCCAAGCTCCTGTTTGTTTCAGGATTTCCAGGGCTCTGGAGTCAGTTCCTTGGGTGATACTGCGTAGTGCCTCATGACCTTTCAACCATATGCCATACTTCTCATACAGAGCAAAACTGCTTAAGGCCTACGTGCATTTGAAAGCTTTAGGGTTTCCTTTCAACTGCCATTAAACTAGAGCACACCCTGAGTGGTTCTCAGGTCTCTATTCTTAGGTGAAATAAAAGCATGGACACCTCCCATACCATCCTTCATTATGGAAGAAAAGTAGTTCTGAGGGAAGTGGCTAAGGTCTGCCTCAAAGCCATTTGAGTTCCCACTGTTTGTGCACTCTGGTCTCTGCAATTGCCTTGGACCAGCACACTGTGCCTGGCAGGGCTGTTGGTTTAGTGCTGCTTCTTTCTGTGCTATTTTACACTCACTTTTTGTTGTTGTTGTTCTTATTCACACAATCTGCTCTTAAAGCTGATGTAAATTTGCCATTTCCTAACATCACTTTTACACTGTAGAGTCAAAAAATAAATACAATTCCTAGTTCAGTGTATGCCTGACATTTTAAGCCCCCCAAAACTACACTTATACCCCCAAAACACCAGACAAAAGTAGCAAGCACACTCTGATTGCATGAGGTTTGCAGATCAGGTTTCATTCCAGTGCAGCGGGTGTCCGAGAGGGCTCACGTCTACATCAACATGAAGAATCCTGCGGACTGTTGGGTTTGTCTCTGTACCAAGAGTCACAAACAGTGAAGGACTGTGGCTCCTGTTCCGCTTCCAGTACAGCATGTTCCTTGTCTTTGAGGCTGAGGGGGTGGAGGGGCCTGTCCAGTTTACTGCACCATCTGCTAGGTTCAGCCAAATCGCTTAATCTTAACCAATTTCAAAGGGAATGAGGTCAAAACTTCAGAGGTGACCTTAACTCTTCATAAAATATTTGCTGTCTCAGATGTTATGAAGAAAAGGTTGTTTCAGAGGAGCAGGGAGGACTTGCCAGGATTCCTCCCGACACTGAAATGCACTTCCTTCTCCCTCCACAAATACCAGAAAGCTCATCACTCCTCTGTCCCTGGCAGTTGCAGCAAGCCACCCCTTAAAATTTCCCCTACAGTCCCCTCCCCTAGCTTCCATGGCATCCTGTGTCTCTGGGTTGCACACCTGTCTCCTAACCCCTACTTCATTTCACGAGTCCTCAAGATGTGTATCTGTATACCCAGGCAGCTCCATGTCCCCAGGGATCTTTCACTGCCCTACATCCTGCAAGCAGCTGGGATCTCTTTCACCATCCCATCTAGACTCCTCTAGGGTGGGACCCATTTGGGACCCATTTAGGGCTATCTCTCAGCCCGTTCATCCCTGCTCAGGCCTTCTCCAGATGTATATTGCAAGTGCAATTAACTGGCCCCCAAACACTGCCTACGACAAAGTTTTCTCAAGATAGACCCCCTCCTTTTCAGTAGGTCAGATTTGCACTTTTACAAAAGATTGGTCTGTAACTTACAGATGCTTTTTTACACACAATACAGAAAATCTTTGACTGTAACACTTACCCAGAGCTCTTCAGGTTTGTCACACAGTAAAAATGAGAGTCCAGAGCACTTTGGAGGACCTTTCTCTTTCTTGTGCCTGATTATGAGGAGAAAGCACAGAGACACTTAGAGCATGGGAATAACAGCTTTTGAGAACAGAGTTGCTAGAAACATCTTTATTTTGAGTATCCTCACCTGGATCTTGTTTTTCAGCTGTGGCTTCTCCCAGGTGTGGGTTTCCCCCAGAAATTAAAGAACAATGTTTGCTTCTGTTGTGTGGCCCATGGTGAGTGGGACTCAGCCAGCTGGGGTTTCCTGTAGATGCTGAGACAGAAGACAAAAGCCCAGAGTGGAGCTTGAAGGCAAAGGTGTATTTGATTGTACAGACCTCTGACCTCCTCTCAAAAGGGAAGATGGGAAATACTTTCATGTTCGTATTATTTTCAAGGGACAAGAGTGCCTAAGAACCAGGTAGATCAGAGACAATAGGCATAAGTACAGTTGTGCTCCACTTGCATTGGAGCAAGAGAATAACATGAGCTATTTTAACACCAGACCCTGGCTTGAAACACAGCTGAGGAGGACAAAGGATATCAGCAGAACACCTGGGGATGCAAAATGCTGTTTTTTATTAGTCTCTTCAATATCCTACTTAACACAGGCAGGTTCCAACCTGGATGTAGACCCTGAGGATTCTCTGCCCTTAAAACATATTTTTAAAAGTTTGTTCCTTCTTTGCCAGGAATGGTAGAGGGACATCAGATGCTTGAAAGTTTGTAAATTTTTTTTCATAGTTTAATAAAAGGCACTGCCTTTTTCTGTGGACCTTGCTTCACTCTGAAACTGAAAAAATGTTGTTTTTTAATTACTCCATTCTTAGTGTCCTTAAATCGCTCTTTCATGGTGGTAAGAGGGCTTTAAAAACTCAGTCAAAAAAATTATCTTCTTTGATGAAGCCCTAGATATGCAAGCAGGCTTCTCTTCAGGAGTTGTTAGTCCTTGGTGGCCTTTCTTGAGCATGCTTAGGGTTTTTAACAGAGAATATGAATGCCATCAGGGCTGTATGAAATGAGAATTGAGGGTGACATGACATTTCTACTTAGTTGAGTGTCTGGGTTCAGATACTCGGAGACAGATCAGTTGCCACTGGAGAAGGGATGGTACGACTGGAAAGAGTGGTGGCTTACAAAAGAGAACAAAGCTTGTTGCGAGTAGAGACATGGTGGAGTCTAACAAAAAGGTCAAAGTTTGCAATGTACTGTGCTTTGGCTGCTTTTTGGCCAAAGGCTCCTGCTGAAAAAGACTTTTCCCGTTTACATGATTTTTAGTTTCTGCTCCCACAGGAGTGGAGCACAAAAGTGATTATATTTGCATTAAGTCCTAAAAGCCCAAGTCCAGAATGCTGCTGCCACCGAGGTCCTCTGATGTTCAGTGCAACAACAGAAAAGACACAGTACCATTCCCACCAGGGGACTGTGGTCTTTGCCTGTGGCACACTCCATCTCTCCCAGACAAGCTCTCATGAATGCCATACAATATCAACACAAACACAAAGCCCATTGACTCCATCCCCTCTGGCACCGAGCCTTGTGCCAGGCCCCCCGCAGTTGCTCTGATTGTGCAGAGTACAGAGGAATGAGATCACTATGTTGAATTTTGAGAAACGGCCAGCAGATGGGAACAATCAGATAAACCCGGTAACCATCACGGAGGAGGAAAAAAAAAATCCAATTAAATTCTCCTAGAGAAACATGGGAGCTGAGAAAGACCTTTCTCTCTGGTGTTGTCCAGTCACTGCTCTAAATCTTCACCTGGAGGAATCAAGCAGCTGCGCAGCCCACCTGAGTGAATGCACTATTGCAGTGGTTGTGTGAAGGAGGGCCGGGAGAGGCATGTCCTTCTACCATTATACATACGAGAGCACCTGGGGGGGATCTGGCAGACAGCTATCTCGGATCTCTCCTGGAAAGCCTGTGTGTGTGTTCCTGGAAGGTCGGTGAAGCACAATAAGCCAGCAGAGTTTTAGTCAGTGTGGCAAAGGAGAAGCAGGGAGAGCAAAGCTTTGTTGTCGTGTTTTGGAGGACAGGGGCAAGGCCAGTGTTGTGAAGGGGGCTCTCAGCCCTGCATCCCATTCTGAAAAAGCATGGTGTGGGAGTGTGGCAGTGCCAGGAGGAAAGGGAGGCAGAGAGGATGCTGAGGTCTTCTTCATGGACTCTGGGAAGTCTATGTCCATTGATTCTCTGAGGCTGTAAATAGATAGCCACAGAGGGTGTTTGTGCCAACTCTGTCAGTGGTTTGAGACAGGGACCGTCATTTTGTCTGGTGTTCAGACAGACCCTGTCTCTACAATGGCCTGACCAGTAATGCATCTCTTGTACACAACTGGTTATTGTTATTAAATATTATTATTAGCAAGGTAATAGTAACCAGTAATAGCAACAATTTCAATCCCACTCAAGATGAAAAAGACAGCGGGACCGGAGGCTCCTGCTTGCTGATATGGAGTAATGCTCATTTACAGTCATTGCTTTTTTCTTCTTGAATGCAACTTCATTTAAAAGATGATGACTTTGATTACTCTTTGAAGGCCTTTATCCTGTCTGTGCCTGATGCCTGGAGCAGCCTCCCACACTGTCAAAGCAATGTCACTATTTAAGTGCAGGGGTGCTGCACAGAGGGGTGCAGCTGCAGCCACACACAGCAAACACGGCCAGTGCAAGGGAAAATTGTCTTCCTCACAGTGAGAGCAGCTCACCACTCAGAAAGACTTTAAAAACATGCCTCTTATCAGGACAAACCTTGAAAGGGTCTTTCTGAGGACATGAAGTATGTGCGTCTCCTCCAAACCAAACCACTTAAATAGCACTGAGAGTCTTTAGCTCCAAATTCCAAAGCAAGTCACCGTTAGCTATATACAAGGCCTTTAAAAGAAGCAGTGCAAAGGTTGGAGGTTGGTTCACAGGCTGATGCAGAATTTTGCCCTGAGTAACTGGCAATATACCCTACAGGAGAGGTTAGTACCATCATCGCCACCATCACATCTTAGATGTGTCAAAATGAGACAAATGACTTCAGCGATCTAGCCCACCAGAGTCACTTCAGAGGGAACACAGCAGCAAGCAACACCTAAGGACCTAAAGAAGCAACCTGGAAAAAAAAAAAAAAAGAAGAAAAAAAAAAAAGAAAATAAGAAAAACAAGCTGGAATTTGAAATGGTTCCTGCCCAAATAACATATTGCATCTGTGACACTTTGTTCTGGTGCTAATTTCCTGGCAACATTCACCACACACAATTCCTGTTCCCTGGCAATAACTAACAACACTACCTGGGCCTTTGCAGATGGCTCGGTCATGTGTATGTCTTCCTAGAAGTGAGTAATTTGTTTTCTGGTTGGGATGTATTTGCCAGAGATTTTCAACTGTCAAAACAACCCCCTCCCCAGCTCATGACCTCACCACTGTGTACCCATTAGGCTCCTGTCCAGCCCAGAAAGACCATGGTGACATTCATTGCTGAGTGCTGGCCTGTGCTCTTGTGATGAAGCGCTAAGTTGAAGTTGGCTTGAGAGAGAAGCAGTCAGCTTGGAGGAGACCTGGGAGAGGTTAGCATCAGAAATGTTTATATCAGCTATTTCTGTGAACTAATGCAAAAATGGGGCTGGCTGGGTCAGGACTTGGCAGCTGGGATGAAGAGGAGGGTAAAAAACACGGGGAGGGTTTTTTGTTTTGTCCTCTTACATACCTCTATGAAATAAGTGAGATGGTTAGCCTGGCCAGGATCTTCCTCTTGGGAAGAAAGGACGAAAAAAGTATGAAATCTACAGTTCTTTATCTGTTCCATTTGTGTGAAAATATATACTGTCTGGCTTCAGCTCATGCAGTGGGAGCAAAGCCTCTCAGAGTAACGTTACAGTATGAGGAGGAGATGTGGGACAGCACTGTCACAGGTCCATGTGCCTGGCCTTTGGCAAGCCAGTTGCATCTTCAGGGCTGCGTGTGCCAGTGGGGTAGATGAGACTGGCAGCATGACCCATTTTTGAGAGGGATCAATACAAAACCCCACAAAACAGACTCTATCATTCCATTCCCACCGTCAGCTTTATCCCCACTGGGTTTTTTTTTATAAAAGGTTTGAACTGGAAAAGGCACATCTCTCAAACCCAGAACAATTTTCCATTTGGATCACTCTCACAGTTGAAAAGTGTTTTTGGGAAGAGGGAAGGAAAAGAAAATGTTTTGAAATGGTTGAAGTATCCCACGCCTGATTTCTGAACAATAAATTCATTTTTTGTTTCAAAAGAACATTGCTTATTTGAAAAATATATGGTACTGAAAAAGAGTTTTATCTTAAAAAATATTAACATTCAATTTAATAATTTTTAAGTTACCAATTTTAAGTTTTATGCACCTTCTTAATGAAAGAAGTAGCTTTTCTCTCTATAATTGTGTCGCATAATTTATTTTCTGGTTTTAACTTTTAGTGCTGATTTAGGAAGGGCAGGGAAAAATGTCAAAATCCCTGTGAATATTTTCACAAGGACTGGGGAGAACATTTTCCCACACAGCTCTACGATCAAACCCTTCAGATGCCAACAGATTACTGATTAGGCTTTCCTGCCCTCAACTTGGGATCATCATGTTGCAGAGCACTTGGGGACAGAGCAAAAGGCACCTCTCATCATGCTGTTAATGATGTTTTTCCACACAGAGAGCAAGTACATTCCCAAGAAATGTCTTAAGTGAGGGACTTCAAAATAAAGTGGCATTAGTAACCTCTGACTTTCAACCCCTGTGACTTATATCTGCAGATATCATGAAACTGGCTTTAAAATTGCATGAATAAAAAATGTGTTAAAATATTTAACTTGCCTCCTTACTTATTTTCTAAGTTACATGATGATTTTCAAGCTTTCCAAGCCCTGCAGCACCAGAACTTTAGCTCTCAGTGCATGAAAGCTGAGCGTCTCGTGGAGGGTAATTACAAGAACTCAAAGAGACTTGTAGTGCTGCAAAGACACATTTGCAGGAGGGGATGGGGGAGAGGGCACTCTGTACATGCTATTTAGTAATAGCCATCATTTAGGCACTGAACATCTCTCTCTGAAATCTAACCCCCATAAAGAGGCAGCCTTCTCAAAGATGGGTATCTCCCAGAAGTACCCACACCTGAAGACAGAACACCAAACCCCACAACAGAGGGTATCCCTTGCAAGGCAACTTCCCAGTTCTTCCCTGCATCCCATCTCACTCATTTTAAAGAAGTATGACAAAAAAGTCTTTGACCATATTAGGTCTTATGCTAGACAAAAATGGGTCACAGCAGTGAATCTCAAGCCAGATGATTGTTCTGGGTTTTATCATGACAGCGTAAGAAAGATTCACTCAGCTGTAATCAAACTGTGAAGAAAAAACTGAGGAAAGAGGAAAGGCTGGGACCTCTGTTTTGGCTCAGCCATTTCATCTTCAGTCATAAGAGATCAGATCTGCAGGGACCCTTAAGGGATCTTTGGTGATTTTAGTGGTGTCCCCTATATAAACATGTGATCAGAGCACAATTCTCTCCTGCAATAAAGCTGGCTTATACCAGTAACAAATACATCCACAGGTATTTAACCAGCACCCAAATCTTACTCCTATTCACAAAACACTCTACTAGCCTGTGACCTTCCTCAAGGCCATCTCAGGGCCAGACAGTTCAAAGCATCAGATCTTCCTTCCCTTTCTGTTACAGACCAGGAGAAGAGACGCTAAAAGCCTCCTGAGCACGAGGGTGAAGGGCAGCTGGCACAGAAAGTACAGAACCACAGGAAAAAGTGAAGCCACTGCTTTTGCAAAAGGAGACACTGTTCGGCAATTTGTGGAAGCTTGCTATGAGTGTTTTTGAGTCAGGGTTCTTTTTCTCTTCAGCATTTATGGAAAGAAAAATAAAAGAACAAAACCATAACAGTTGCTGTTTGGAAAAAAAAAAAAACCAAAACCGCTACAATTTACTGTAATGGAGCATGGTCACTCAGCTTCATTTTTAATTAATTTCTAGATCCAGGAAATCCATTCATCACAATTCTGGAATGCTGGAAAAATCACTGAGGAACTACAAAGGGCAGGTAAAGCAAAAGCATTTAAAATAGTTGCAGATGAGCTGATAAGAGGCTCAAAGAAACAGTTAAATTTGTGTGCAGATAACTCAACCACAGTATCTGGAATGTATAAACATAGCACTTTTTTTTTTTTTTTCTTTTTTGGCCTTAAAATTTGATCCAAGTCTGGGAGTTAAAAAGTCCCATTTTGTGTAATCAGGTTCTGGTTGAACATGATTGCTGAATTATTTCAAATTGAAGACACATGTCTGGATGTTGAGTTCTGTATATTATTCCAGGATGGTGTCCATTACGTCTTATCCACAGGGGCTATCTTCATTCCTTATGCATCAGGATTAGCAAATGGTGAATCATGAATATGGAGACAGTGAAAAGAATGTGGTATTAGTTAAAGGGTGATTTTGGAAATTATCTTGCATGCATTATTCAAAACTTTTCAGTCTCTCTTGCACAGAGTCCCTACGGCTGTTTAAAAGTGTTATTTTAAAACACGCTCGTACAAGGCATTTACATTCTTTCATTTTGAGCCTTGAATTCAGCAATGAACCAACATTTGCCTTAACCCCTTGTCACTCCTAAAGCATTCTCAAGAGTACGAGTTGCTCATCTAATGGTTGTGTTGCCATATGCTGTCCTTCTATAATAGATCTGCCCCTGACCCCTGTGTTTTTATATCGTTTCTTTTACCAGCAGATGGACCATTACATAAATTGAAACGTACTTGCATGGGTATTCCCAGTGGTAAGAGAGCATCGTCTCATTAGCTCCATAGGGAAAACAGTGTAAACCCAAAGCTGAGTAGCTCACCTATCCATATGGTAGGTGAAAAGAAGTGTCCTTATAGTGTATGCTATAGGCAGTGATGCCTCCTCGGTTACTGGAAGATTCACATTCTGAGGCTGTATTTTATTTTTCTTGACTGTGCTGGAGTAGCTCCCTGTCAGCTTCTAAAGGACTGGGTGCTCTTTTGGTCCCTTGCAGATAGGACCAAATCACTGCAATAAGCTCTGCCAACATCTTTTTCCTATTGCATTTCCTTTCACAGAACTCACGTACAAAAGGTCTCTCAAAGTCTTCTGCCCACCGGAATTTTTTAATTAAAAAGACATACTATTTTTGCCCTTTTTTTTGTTTGTTTGGTTGGTTGGTTGTGGTTTTTTTTTTTGTTAAATCAAAAAAAAAAAACAAACCGAAACAAAATTGTCAGAAAGCAGACTGTCCCTGTCATTCAAATATTTCAGTTTTCCCATGTTTGTAACAACTGTAATGGGAATCTTATCCATGTCTTAATCAAAACTATTTGAAAAATCACATCACCCAACTTCTTCACAAGGGAAAACACTTTTGTCAGTAGGTGGAAGGCTTGCTGACAGAGTCAACAGCGACTCTGATATAACATTTCACGAAAACTGAAAGATGTCCCAAAAGCCTGCAGAGGGTGAAATGGCCACAAAACCAAATACCTACACCCGTCACAAAATGCATTCCTCAGTTTTGAGCCCAAGAATGAAAAGTTTGTTGTGCAGATGGGCTTTCTGATTCCATTGCGATGGTATCTCTGTACACCGCCTTCCTCCCTCCCTCCCTCCTTAGGCAGGGATAATCTGCTGGGCTTTAAATCTTTCTTGGCCAGGAGGAATTCTGAGAGGAGGAAAACAGCTGGGAAACACATCCATGCCTCCCGCAAAGGAATGCACCTTAAATATTACTGTGAGGCGCAGCATCGGTTTCCAAAAATCTCTCACTCTCTTAAGTAACACACAACCTATTGTTCTGAGCTGAGCAAAGGTGGAGCTGGCAGCTGACGTGTCTGAGGGCATTCGATAAATGGGTGTAATGGAGTAGTCATGGCTAATATGTGTTATAAGCTTAATATGAACCTGAAAATCCCACAGAGGGGGCATAATATCTTTTAAAATTGATACCGCGGTAATGATTCTAAATCCTTCAGCTTACAATAGTGTTTAACTCTTTTCAGCTATTATCATGATATTATTTTAGGGATTTTCATTACATTAGATAGTTACATTAAAATTACATTAATGTAGATAGTTGCCAGACTTTGTTGATGCCTTACTAAGAAACACACAGCAGACACTCGTGAAAGCACTTCCCTCTGCCGCATACAAACAGGTAATTTACAGTGTGGCTGGAGATGACAGCTTTAATTAGATTTCTTTCTAGGAGCTCGTTCTGGCAGCTGACCTTGGGCTGGAAAGAGTGTGGCAACCAGTTGCATACTACTTACAACTAGGATCCAGGAACAGTCCTTTTCCTAGTGTAGATATGAAGGCAAGTAAATATCATCTTATCTCTGTAAGTTGGGAAAATGAGGCCCAGAGGCGTGATGTGCTTTGGACAGGCAGAATTAAGCAGAGTCACAGGCCATGACCCAGTCTGCACAGCTCAGCTATCTCTGGCTCCTATCCTCCCTCATGGTATCACTTTATCACACTACTGAGCACCTTCTTGGTACTATTAGGTGTGATTTTAGACAGATCTGGAAAAGAGGCACTGTGTAGCTTTCCCCAGAGCTTGGTACCATGGGACTTTGATGCATAAATTCCCACTGTTGTGCTCCCCCCAGTGAACGTCTGTGTTACTGTTGGTTTCCAAAGGCTGGCTTTGCCCACTCCTAAGCTGGGTGGACCCCCAAGCTTGCCTCCTTGCCTGCCTGTTCTCTTGCCAGGACACCTCCCAGAAAGACCCCTGATGAATCCTGCACCAGCCTTAATCTTTGCAGCCACAGAGCTGTACTATACTGCAAAAAATCCCAAACAAACCAAGAAACTATTATCTCAAAACAATACCAAATATTGTTTAAACAGTAAAGGCCTTATTCCAGTAAGTAAACAGGAAGGGAGTAAACTACAATTTATTACATTAGGTTCCTGCATTAATAGTGTTTCATCTTAATTGCTGTAGACTAGTATTTACACAGGATCCAAACGTACTGATTGGCTCAAGACAGTTTAGGGGCCCATATCTGACAAGTTTGCTGTCTAAAATTTAAACATGAGACAAACAAGCAAAAAAGAACATAATTAAACAGGACACATAACCCAATTTCATCAGCAGGACCATACAGAAAGTCTCTTCATGTAAGTTTGGAAGGAAGGGATCCGTCTCATGATGGGCTGATGCTATTGGTAGTGCAAAGGGTGGCACTTCCATGGTCCAGCCAAGGGTATGACCCTTCCTGCCCAAACACGATTCACCCCCTGTGCTTCTTGTATGTGGGTGGACAAGAGGAGAAGTGTCACATACATTTATATTTTCTTATGTATATATTTATAAGAATATGTGCGTGTGTGTATGCACGTGTGTGTATGTATATAGACCCATATACAAATATACAGTACAACTATATGATTCAACCGAGCTAGATTCTGCAGCTGCTTTGTTTGGAAAACTGCCGCTACAGATCCATCTGCACTGACATGTTTAGAGTGAAATATTATTCTGTGCCATAAAAACGTTGAATATTGCCACTTTAAAGCAAAATTTTTCTTCGCCCTGCTGTATGGCATGCAACATTGCAGAATGAAACTCCGTCTCTTTCATCAAAAAACCTCAAATCCCATAAACCCTAGTAATTTAATAGAAACTGTTTATTCACCTGATTTTTAGCACTGTCAAAAATCCACTCAACACCAAGCACATGCCTTTGCCATCGTAATGTCTTCTGTCCTGTGTGTGAGCTTCCTATGCATATTCTGTGAATGTTTTCTTTTTTGCTCGTACAAGTTTTAATCTCAGCTAACTCCTGCCTTGCGAACAAGAGACATCATTTCATGCTACTACCAACACATATATCTTTTCATCTGGGAGTGAGGTCGAAATCTCATAAAAAGGAGCAGGAGCCGTGTGAGGCTGGCTACATTCCAACTGCCTACAATCTCTGCCTAAGATGCAGCCCCTTCTCTCTGTTTTGGTTTGGTTTTTTTTTCATCTGGCATCTCTGGCCAGGGAGCTCACCTTAGATGCCACAGCAAATCTCTGGGGTTGAGCAACTGGAGCTGACTGTCTCAGTGCAGCTTTACAATGCTTCTCTTTCCTTAAAAAATTCCTTAGCCAAGATTGTCTCGTCTCAATTCTGGCTTCCCAACTGTCCCCTGGGCACAACCATCACCAGAAAAAAAAAAAAAAGCAGGATTTCAGAAAAACTCTCCTTGCTCAAACTCAGGCACACACACTCCTTGCATTTGTCTGTGATGTTTCTTATTCCTGAGTAAGCCAGTCTATCCCTGATGCTAGGGGTGAGCAGGCAGAGGAGGACTTTTCAGGCCAGACAGGCTGTTCTCACTGTAACACTCCCTGCAGAGAGGTGGGGATAGTTCTAGCCCCTCAGGACACCTAAACCCACTGAGGACACATAGGCAATGCCTAGTTGACAGTGCTGGTCATGAAACACCACAGCCCTACTACTAAATCGGTGGCACAATCCTCATCCAAATATCACTTTCACATACAATGTCTGTGACTGTTCCGTGGCAGCTTAACTGTAGTCCCAGTTTTCTGAAGGCAAAAGATGCCACCTCTCATCCCGGTTCTGAGTGTCAGAGCGTGCTGCAGAGCACATCAAATCTGCCAGGATGCAAGAGGCTCTGCATTGCGTTGGCTTTCATTCCCTCCAGGCTTTAACGTGTCCCCTCACCAGCAGCCAGAAAGTGTGGAACAAAAGTTTCAAGAAATGTCATCGACTTAGTGATAGCCTTACTAAGTGCAGTGCTGGTTGGGTTTGGGACATTTTACATACCCCTGTATGGTTTGAGCTGAAAATGTACAACTGTGCCTTAGATATCAGCTTCCACACAGCACAGGTGGTAACACACGTAACTGTGTGGAAAACAGGGATAATAACTTTTTATAGGGGGGAAAAAGGATTTCTAGGATTCCTATATATATATACATATATTTGTGCTGTTCAGGAAGGCAATGAAGTTGCTGATTATCTCAATAACCCACTGAGTTTCTGAAATCATTATAATTTGTAGAGGTGTTGTCTTCTTTTATACATCAGCCAGTTCCTGTTCCTGTTCTTTGCAGTTCCTGTTCCTGTTCTTTGCTGTTGCTGCTCTTTTGGTGGGAAACAAGGGCAGATTTCTATACCGTCACAGGTCAGGCAGAATGACAGGAGGATAGGAAGCACAGGGAGAGGAGTTACAGAGGAATTCAGTAAGCTAAACAGGATATATGGGACCACAGAAAGATTTAAAAATTCCTGCATCATTCAATTATTATCCATCAATTATGTCACAGGCTTCCTAAGTTAAAAAGATTCATGTCTACCACCAGCTCATCACTATCTCTGTAAGAGACTTTTACACATCAGGTCACAGAGCAGTGTGAAAAGTCACATTGAATGGTTATTCTGTGCAGCAGAAATCCTTCTCATCACCAGGCTGTTTTTCACTGGGCTCTACAGAATAAGGGCAGCAAGAATAAAATGTAGCAGAGCCATACAGCAGCTCTTGCCCTGTGAAGTCCCTGGAGAATTAGCACAGCAGGACAGTGCAGAAGTGGTGTGGAGCTTTCCTCTTTCAAGCAGCAAAGCCCTTAGCTGAAATGCATTGAAGTCAAATGGCTTTTGTTTTGGTGGGGTTTGATTCCGATTACAATCTCCTTCTTGTGCTCCTGCAGATGACTGCAGGTAGCACATCTGCCTGTGGGTCTCCTGCCTTAAGTATAGGAAACACTCCTAGTCCTATGTTTTGGGAATTCCATAGGCTGCTAACAATAAGAACTAACTCTGGAGAATGAACAGGTGTGTTCTATCTGAAAACTAAAATAATTTAATTAGCACTGGGGGATCCTGCGGTAATCCAGGTAGGATCTGGCTTGGTGCATGCTGAAGACCCTGTAGGAAATCTGAGAATATATTGTCCATTTTCCCTCATATCCCAGAAACACAAATCCTAATTAGTAAGATCAGGCCTATAAAGAAATATTTTGACTGTGCAGATACAAGAGGAAAAAACTCTTTACCCCTAGCTGACTTAGCTAAGGTGGCAAAAAAGGGGGGTAGGGGGAAACCCCACCAAACAAATATGAGGTAAACAATGAAACCACCAGATGTGTGCCTTTTGCCAGTGTAAATTAAGTTATCCCAAGAGGTCGTCTAAATATGCAAGCAGAAAAACTCCTTTTGCCAGTATAAGCTGTATCTCCACAGGGGGGCTTTGCTGCTTTTGCTGGCAGAGCTTTTACAGTGTAAACCAGGGATGCTGATACTGCCTTGTAAGCACAACTGATAAAGAATAACGTACAGTTATCATTCCTTTGGTCTGTCTGCAGTGGTCAGTTCCACCCCTCAGCTGGATGCTGGCAAGCTGCATACACATGGGTCAGGATTCAGGTCACAACCAGAGCAAGCTAAAAGAGCAGGAAAATCCCAAACTGAAGAGAATGACAAACCAGTGGTCACGCTAACCAGTCAGCCAGGTGGTGTTTAACAGAATTTGTGCAGTTGAGCTCACTCATAAAAATATTGCTGCTGTAGATGTAGCAGTGTAGTTAAAATAGTGCTGTTCCATGCCTGACATGGTTACTCTTTCCTCAAAACCCTGCAAATGTCATCTTAGGAGCAAAATTTCTTTGACTGACCTGGATAAATTGCTGTATAAACTCTGTTTGACCAACCATAAAGCTGTTATATTCACTTTACCAAGCTACTGCTTTGGGAAGTCTAATCCTCCTTCGCTTTTGCCCTTTGTAGCCATATACTTAGCAATGACATGTAGCCACATGCCTGGCTCTACCTGGCTAAGGGTGTCAAGGGGTGTTCTTTTTCCAGCACAACTTGCCTGCAGAGGTGACCACACACATCAAGAGCAGTACAAGCCAGGTCTGATTTTGTAAAACAGAATCCTCACATCTCTTCATAACCTAGACTACCTTAAAGGCTTAAAAAGGAAAAAAAAATACTACTCTCTTGAGAAAACTCCCCTATTTTTACTATTCAAGATGGGACTTGTCCTATAGCCCTGATGGGAGAATCTTGCTTAGACTGTGCAAAAAGAGGCAGCTGAATATAAGAAAGGCAAAGTGCAGATTTGAGCCCAGGTCTAGACCACAGCATACCAGTGGTTTCACATGATAGCATATCAATTTCAAGGAGATGTTGTAAAAATTGTGGCATTAACAAAGTCTAGATAACTTAATTTTTGAAGAGATGGTTCTTCCAGCTCTGGGCTAGACAGGAGTCACGACAACATGTTCTGCTTACCAGGGTATCGCCAAATGGCAATGCACATGAACAAATATTTAGCAGCCTGCCTCCTTCTGGGAAAAATATCAGCTGAAGCTAAACCAAGTACTTTCTTTTGAACTTTCAAAAAAGAAGAAACAAACTAAAGAGCATTCCCACTCCCACTGAACTTGACTAAGTTGGACAGGTAAGCTAAGCCAGGACAGAATCCAGCCCAGAGTGACACCAAGGAAGAGGAGAACATCATGAGAGCCCAGAAACAAAGATGCAGGCTCCCCCTAAACCAGCTGAGGAAAAGGAGGTGGCGGTATCATGTACATTTCTTTCTTGGCATAAGAAGCGGAGAGGTGAGCCATGTCTGCATCAGGTGATAATATTCAGTTGCAACCAATATATTTACCATATTTCAGTTTCCATGCAGGAAATGATTAATTGTGACGATGCCTAGCAATTATATAGCATGTTGTCTCTTCAGAGCCTTTCACATACGATAAGCAGGTGTGAGCAATTTGCCATTGTAGTGGGTGTCTGTAGCTAGAGCCATTCTTCTTTACTGTTAGAGCTGAAATGGGTTGCCTGCATACATTAAACAGTGCAGCACTAATCACATCTCCCTTTTTAACTCAGGTTTGGTTGATGACCCATTAAGAACCATCTGTACATTTGAGATTCAGAGTGTGAAAGCCAGGGATCGTGGATGATGGGTTAGTGGTCTCGGGTGTCCTCTATATTTTGTGTAGTTGAGGGGGTCCCCGTGGCTGCTATGTAAATGCCAGCACCACTGCTCTGCATCTTTACTCCCAGGCTCTGCCTCACACTACTCAAAGTATCCCTGGAAAGCCCCACAGTGCCACACATGCTAGGCTGCTTGGATCTCCCATTTGAAGAAGCCAAGGAGAACAGAACCCATCACAACATAAACAGTAGGCACCATGGTCTCAGCTTTTGCTCTGCCCCCTCCTCCTCCCTCCCAGATGTCTGTGTGCCCCTGCAAGGGAACATCTCTTCTTGCAAAGCACCTTGTGCCCAGGTCATCATGGTGATGCAGGAGGAGGGTCCCCACTGGGGGCCTCAGGCAGAGCAACCCACAAAAACTGCCGAAGGAGCACACCAACACCCTGATGTCTCTGTCTTGCCAAAGGAGAGCACTCCTGTGAGCATCAGCCCACAGCTGAAAAGAATCTCAAGGGGATGATATTAGACTTTTTAAATAAAATACACAGAACAACAATAAGTTCACATGGAGGCTGATGATTGGAAAAATAAATCTCAAATGCAGATGCAAATTTTACCTCACCTCTGCCTGCCTGCACCTCCACTCACTGGGTTGCAGTGTGGAAGAGACAGTTTCTGAGGTACAGCTACAGATTTTATCTTCATGGTAGCAAAATTTGCCCCAGAGATTACAAGGTTAATCCACAGATGCACAGAAAATACCCACCCTGCCTCTAAAAACACTCATGGCACAAAACCATTAAACCTAGAAGGACAAGAAAGATCAAGCACATCCCTATTCCTTCTAAATTTAAAATATAGGAAATACTGTCTTAAAAATGGGGCATATATGCCAGAGTTAAGGGTAGGTGGTTTACATGTCTCTAGCTTACCGTCCATGAGCTGCAGACTGTGGCCTTGAGAAATTATGGGCAACATAAGCAGAAAATAAATATGAAAGATAATTCAGTCCACTGTAATTAAAAGCCCTATTACCATGTAATCTCCCTTCCAAGGAAATATACCGTATCTCCAGAGGCCACGTAAGGGTGTCAGAACAGTCTAATGCACTGAGGCGGCTCAGGGTTTTGAACCACCCCCCGTGTTTCTCCCCTCCACTGAGTGCCATTTCTGTGCAGCTTCGCTTGCTTGAATGCATGGTATCAGGAAAAAGCTCCATGAGAAAACTGCCACTCTCTTATATATGTTGGTGTGTATAACACCACCATGCCCGTGGTATACACCTGCATTTACCATTAGTTGCTCTCTTGATAATAAATTATTGAAGACATATTTCCTTTAGTGTTTACCTAAAGAGAGAACTGCTAAGAAAAGCTGCATACACTGAATTCAAGAAGGGGATATTTCTTTCCTACTATAAACAGAACTGATTATAAAACCAGAACACAAACTGAGCTCCATGCCCTTCAGTTTTGTATGAGGTTACATTTCTTTGCAAGATTCTAATTTCTTCAGTTTTTTACTGCATTCCAACCCAGGGAGATATAAACCAAAGCAAACAAAGTACCCCCCAAAGGAGTCTCTCCCCCTTAAGCGGGGCTTCTATTTTTAATTCTCTACAGCTTTTAAAACATTTGAATGGGAAGCCTCCATCAGTCTTTGGTGGAAAAGAATTCCTGCTGGTCTCTCAGGACATCCACTCCAGATAATCTCAACTGGCAGCTCGATATAAGACCGATATCTCTTCTCAGAGGGGTTCCTTACAGTTGTGTTTCAGCACATTCTGCCTTTGCAAGGAAACTTTAAACAGTCATATTGTCCTCCTAAATATGAATTAGGAAGAAGAAAAGAATAAAAAAATAATTTTTAAAAAAAGGGGAAAAACTGTTGACCTTCTTGCTTGTTGGCAGCGAATCTTGCACACTTTGCTGGTGCTTTTCTCCAAAGCTGGCTCTCAGTGAAACACTGCACTGATTTTGCTCTGGCCGGCAGCAGGAATGGAAGCCGGCACTGCTTGCGAGGAGGTCTGCCGCTGTCTTCCCCCCGTCACGTCTCCAGGAACCCCTGCTCGCCGTGTTCCCAAAAGCCTGGACCCTTCTTTGTGCTGATGGCGATGGGACCGAGTGGGAAGCAGGAGAGCCCTTAAAGCCATCACAAACATGAGACAGAAGAAAATTGCAAGAAACTGGAAAAAGGTTCCGTATTTCCAACAGCAAAGGAAGAGAGTGGGAAAAAGTTTAAAATATGTGCATTGTGCCTGACGTATTTACAGAAAGGCTCCTTTAAAAAGCTTAAACTCAAGCGATTTATCTGTCCTTCCAAGAATTTCAAGGCAGGAACTACCTCCCCATGCTCCCCAAGGAAGGAACCAATTGCTTATCAAGAGTAAAAACGTGACTGAAACGTGATAGCGAAAAACAAAGAAATCTCTAATAAATTAGAAATTCTTTCTTGAACCTATAGAGCACAGTCTGCTTGGAGTCTGGTTTAATCTGTTGCCATAAATAAATCCATTGAGGGAATTTTCCATAAGCTTTATCAGGCAGCAAAATTCTGCAAGTCACATCACTGCATGCTGTGTGATGCCTCTGGCAGATTCAGCCTGGTTAATATTTATGCTGCAATCACCAGTGACTTCTTGAAACCTTAAAGGCAATATCTCCACACACACACACAAAAAAAAAAAAAGCCCCAGAGCTCCTGCAGATGGGCTATCACCATAAATTCACCCAAAAGTGGAAACTCAAATAACAGATGTGTGTTTATAAACACAGAAAATGGAGTAAATTACTAGATATGCTTTCCAAATGCTGGGAGCTGCAAGGTATCCTTGCACACAAAAGTCCATATTCACACTTGCCCACACCAAGAAAGCTTTCCTGCTTACCGGGGAATTTGGATTGCAATTGCTATTATCAAGGGGCAAATTCTTGACTGGTGAGAATAAATCATATTATGCCTTTGCTCTATGGAATGATCTCCGAGTGATTAACACCACCATTTACCTCCCCGCAGCAACAGTTGTTTCCTATTCCCAGATGAAGAGAGCACGGAGGCATGTGGAAAGATTGTGTAGGATGTGACAGCTGTTGACAAAACCTTAACTTTTCAGAGGCCACCTATCTACCTTGAAATATGCTCAGTGCCAAAAGGCAGATGAGGGGTTAAGAGATCTCCCCCACCTTATCTCTTGCACATTCTTATCTGCCCAACAGTACATCATAAATCAGAGAAACTCTTCTTCCATCTGGCTCACTCTAAATTCCTCGCTTCCACATGATTTGGGAACATTTTCCTGACCTTTCCTGACTTGTCTGATATTGCACAGAGCAAGAGGTTGGAAGAAGTGCACCAGGGAGATCTGGCAGGTATAAAATATGCCTGCAACCGGGTGAAATCATCAGTGATGCCTCTCTCCTGGGGTTTGCTATCTGCTGCTCTTTCTGCCTTTGGAAGGATATGCCCAAGGTAGCAGTCCATAGGGAGGACCCAGTGTGAACCCATTGCAGAAATGATGCTAACCTATTTCAGCACTGCTTTGTGCACTCCCAAGGCCCTTCTGATATTTGTGTATGATTATCAAGAAACATGGAAGAGCTGGCCCATTGGTCAGCTTCAGTAGCAAATGTCCCAGATATTTGTCCTTTACATTACAACTGGCCATTGATATTGAGTGGTGACAGGTTTTATGAAAAGGCAAAATTACTCAGTTTTCCCACTGTTTTCAATATGTTTAAGCACTTTCCATCTTTCTGCTCCATCTTTCTCTCCCATTCTCTTCACCAAGTCCACTACATGAGGCTGAGCCACTACCCCAGTTCAGGCCCCTCTTCTCCTAGGAAGTTTACAAAGGCCAAACGATGTATCTGTCTGCAGAAGCAGGGGATTAGACACCTAAACACAAAATTCCTCCAGGTCTCTCATTCTTGTAAAGGTTCAACTTCTCCTCCATACATTCAGGAGGTTAATCACCTCTTTTTAGGTCACATCTCCACCCACCAACTTGTCCTGCACCTCTTTCTGAGCACCTCGATACACCATGTCCGATTCAAAAGGTGTCCATCACACAGAGCAACAGAATCGAAACCACACCAGATCACTTAGTTTTGTCCCAGAGATTGCCCAAAATGGCAAGTTAGAGGCTGAGAGAGACCTGGGCAGGTTTTCAGTGTTGATTGCAAGTCTCATCTGCAGATGCGGTATCCAGTCGTGCAAATCCAGTCTAGGAGATGGGTTTCTCTGACAATGGTTGCCTAAATGCAATCCTGCTGCTGCTTCTTGCTTCAGTATTGCCTGCACAGGACCTTTTGCATTTAATAAGCATAACATCAAAAATACAGTTTTTTGTGTCCTGTCTTCTGCCCCAAATATTTAGTTTCGTGGAAAAAGCAGAAGAATTTTCACACACATTAACGACTGCCACGCTGTAATAACATTTCTGCTTACTCAAATGGTGGTACAATCCCAAGTGTTTGGGTTAGTGGGCTTCCTCTGTACACACAGTGAATGCACATCTGTTTGCCTTTGTGGTGTAGCAATGGCTAAATACAATGCATACAAGGCATATGTGTTAATAAAAATAGTGAGGCAAGTTATTTGGTGGCGTAACTGTGCTGGCTTCACTCACATTACCCCTGCGCTGAATCTAGTCCCTTATCACTATTTCTTTAAAAAACAAAAAAAAAAAAAACCAAACCAACACCACTTCATTATTTTCAAGGCAGATGTCCTTCACCTCAATAAATATGACATGAGAGAGTATAACCTAGAAGGAAGAGATAACTGCCACTAGCTAAATGATTTCTGGAAAAAAAAAAAAAAAGAAAGAAAGAAAATCAACTGTATACCTACATGTGGTATTTAATACATACCTCTAATGGAATGAGTTTCATAATTTATTCTGGGGTTTACCTTTTCATGAACTCTGTCTTGTTCCTGCTCATGAAAGATTTTCTGGTGCTTCAGTTATATTAAAAGCACATCATCTCTGTCTCCCTCCTCTCGTTTCTGCGTGTTCACATATTGATATATTTTGCTGGTGCACATGGCACAGTAATAGCAGTAATACTCTTTGCTTCTGCTCTGCTTTCTGTCTCAGAGTTTCGTGCCAAGAGTTATAAAGTGAAGGTAGGTTTTTATATTCATGCTGAGGCCCTTAAATTACAGCCTGAATTTCTGAGGTGCTGACTTCAAACGGAACTGGCGGTTTGCAATACCACTGTCCAGGTCACTCAGCACCAGGGTAAAGGTTTCACACACTCCTGTCTAACCGTGGTCCTTGAAGGCCTCATAGTTGTGGCTGCTTCTGCATCACCACATTGGGTCACCTTTGGATGTCCAGGTTTTGGCTATGGCACCGGTGCCCTTAAGTGCAGCCGTCACTCCTGGCAGCCATGGAAGGAACGGGGGACAGGTGGCAGAGCCTAACAACCCATTTGGTTAGACAACATCAAGCACTCTGGGAATGTCATGCATCAGGGTTGCGACATTCAGGGACTTCCAAATACTTGCCTCACATGCAGGCACACAGAATTACAGAATCACAGAATGATATGGGGTTAGAAGGGACCTGTGGAGATCATCTAATCCAAACTCCCTGCCAGAGCAGGTCCACCTAGACAAGATTGTACAGGAATGGCTCCAAGTGGATTCTGAATGTATCCAGAAATGGAGACTCCACCACCTCTCTGGACAGCTTGATCCAGTGCTCTGCCACCCTCAAAATAAAGAAGTTCCTTCTCATGTTTAGATGGAACTTCCTATGATCAAGTTTGTGCCCATTACCTCTTGACCTGTCGCTGGGCACCACTGAAAAAAGTCTGGCCCTATCCTCTTGACACCCACCCTTGTAGTATTTGTAGGTGTTGGTCAGATCCCCCCTAAGTCTTCTCTTCTCCAGACTGAAAATACCGAAGTCCCTCAGCCTTTTCTAATAAGAAAGATGACCTGATCCCCTTATCATCTTCATAGCCCATGTACCCTCTCCAGCAGTTCCAAACGTTTTGGGCAGAACACCTTACACCGTCAAAAGACCTCTTTTGATGACCTACTTGAAATGAGTTGCTCTCTTCCCTGCTATGAAATATAACCTTTTTTGATCACAGAAAGCCTACATCTCTTCTTAACATCCCATCTATGAGCAAAGACTTCCTGTCGCAGCAGCATTATCTGCCCCGCTGACACAGCCCAAGCAGGGATGTCCCTGGGCAGGGGTGGTGGGACCAGCGTGGCCAGGGATGGCATGCTGCTCCCCCCAGGAAAGCATGGGTGCCTGCAACCTGCCAGGGTTTATTTTTGTTTTCTTAACTGAAACAGCTCTGTTGGTATAAAACATGTGCTAAACCAGGCCCAAATCTTCTAAGAAAATCCCAGCTCACATAGCCTCTATTTTATTCAGCCATCCCTCTCATGTTACAGTTAATGGGAATAACATGTGATTTTCAAAAGGCAAACTTTTGACCAACTTTTCCTGTGTATACATTTCCCTCAAATTTCTAGATTTTTATTACATTCTTTTGCTGTATTATTGTTAAATGATTTCTATCATTTAATGGCAATTTGTCCTGTTTACTCAACGCTTTCAGCAGAGGAAAATGGAAAAATGCATACACTGAAAGCAAATCCCAGCTGCTTATCTCATTGCACAAATATTGAGGGGCTTTATGAAAGTGTGGTTCTGATAGAGTCAATTATTCTGCCAGCCTTCTCTCCCAATTTTTCTGTTGCCCTTTTCATCTCAGTTTTTCCCTGCTCTATGTTGTGCATATTTTATTGAGAAAACAAACATACTTTGCAGTCCAAAGGCTGGATAGGACATGTTCATATGAGAAAACTTCAGAGCATGTGTAGTTTATTCTTTGTATAATTGATTTTGTAGTAGATAGAAGCTGTGGTATAAACTAACAGGATAAGGTTTTTGATCAGTTTCCAATGCTTAATTACAAGTCTGCTGTAACTAATTTCCTTCGTGTGCTTGCAGCTGCTATGCTTTTGTCATTGGCTTATTTTTCTTTGAAAGCCTGAAAGGCATTGAGTTTTTCTGTGAAAGTCGTCTGCCCTGATTGACTCCTGCAGACACCTCATTACCACAGTCATTCTGCAAAGTTGTATAGCTGTTTACATCCTTCCCTTCAAATAATTTCTTTTTCTTTTCTTTTCTTTTCTTTTCTTTTCTTTTCTTTTCTTTTCTTTTCTTTTCTTTTCTTTTCTTTTCTTTTCTTTTCTTTTCTTTTCTTTTCTTTTCTTTTCTTTTCTTTTTAATTAAGAAAAAAAGCCAAAACATTGTTTTGAAGCACTACAGACTATCTGGCTCATTAGAGCATCAGACCAATCGACTCTGCAATACAGAAATCCTTGTGGAAAGAGCAGCAGAACGCACTGGATTGGTTTACACCACTCGTTTGCAAAAGCTACGTATTGTAAAACAAAGCATAAGGTGGTGGTGGGATATCTGCTTGTTTGGGGTTTTTTTCACAGAGATAAATGAGATGTCACCTTTAACAGTGTTTTTTAACAGGGAAATCTTATGAAATCTCCACATCAAAAACACATTTATAGATATCCTTTTTTTTTTCTTTTTAGTAGCTTTGTAGCTGTTTAGCTTTTATGCTAGGCATAAACCGTGGTGTCATCACACTGACCTCTTGAGGAACCACTGAGTTGGGAGCAGAAACTGAGAGCGAATCTGATGATCTTAACTGTCCCCAAAACTGACAGATCTGCAACTCTCTGTGAGAGAGAGAGGAAATCGAGGTCTCGTTGGTGGTTTTGGGCCACTCTCCCATGGCAGGGCAATGCAAACCTCAACTTTCTCATGCAATGTGGGCTGTGGATGAAGGATCAGACTGGGCAAACTCCTTACTGTAGCAGGACTGGGCTGAATATGACCCACAGATATTTCCCCAAAACTTGTTCTTAATATCATCCTGCTTGTGGTCTTAGCATATGGTGACCCATCCCTTATTTATTCCAACAAAACCTAATTTGGTCTTATGCTCCTCTGGATTTTCGGCTCTCATTAACGTCAGCTGCTTCTTAGTAAATCTTCAGGCACTTGAAATAATACAGTCAAATGAGGAGAATTAAGGCTGCTTGATGGGTTTAAGAGCCACTAGTCCTTATTTCAGAAGAGGCAGCTAATCCAGGGATGAGGGAGTAACATATATCTCTAGCCCCTAATGTTAATGAAGACAACATTTTATATCAATGATTGCATGCAAATGCAAATGTATGTAGATTGTTTACTTAGACAAGAGATTTCATACATCCATCTCTGCATTCTTCCTCCTCCCCCTACCTTTTCACCTAGGAAGAGATACTATTGTTATTCTAGTCATCTTTCTCTTGATTTTATTATCTAACAGAGCCATAAAAATGACAAGAAAATGGATTTTTCAGACAACAGTCTCCTGTTCCCAGTGTAATTTCACGTTGAGCTACAGATACTGACAATATCAGATAGTTTATACATTTTTTCCTTTAATTGTATACTGCAGCCCCACTTTTAGTGAGGTGCTCACCACTACATAATTAAGAAAGTGTTTAAAGTGCCTGACTATGGTTAGAAGCTGGATGCCGAAGGGACTGTGAATGGGAGCCAGGCGCTGCTGGAGATGCTGTGATGGGGTGAGCCTGACCCTTCGAGGAGCCAGGGATGAAGCCCGGGTGCTGAGGGGGTGGCCAGGCAGTGCTCTGAGGGGCATGAAGGCTGAAAAAGAGATGTGAAGGGGGGATGGAGATCTGTCACAAAGCCACCAGGAAAGGTGTCTCCATGGAAGGTTCACATATTGGAGAGACTCAGCTTAGGATTTTTAAGGAGGTCTTGCAGGCTGGGGGTGAGATTGAGGTTTTGGTAAGGAACTTGCTCACACAGCCCCTCACAATAAACCAGATCCAGTTGAAATGTAGGAACGAGCTGAGGGCTGAGTGCTACCTCATAACCCCAGGCTTGGTTGAAGACTCAGAGGGAAACAGATAAATTGCCCTCATTGTCTCAGTCTCAAACTATTTCTTTTTTTTTTTTTTTAACAGAATAAAAATGCATCTCATTCTACTAAACAAAAAAACACCCCATCTTCAATCTGTAACTCTCTCCCTCCAAAAGGCAACCACAAAGCCAGCACCCAGCCATATTGCACACTTGTAATTTGGCTTTTTCTGTGGAAGGTTGTGATTAATATTTCTGTGCTACACGAGGGGATTTGAATACCTCACACCCCATGGTTTTCTTTCCCCATGGCAGCCCTGCAAATCCCAGCATAAATCAAAATAGCTGGCGGCAAACATCAGTGAGTGGATTTGCCTGGTGGTCCAGTGATGCACTGCCACAAGGAGGATCAGAGCTGGGCTGAGGAAGGAGGCAACCAGGGACTTTTTTGAGGGGGGACGTGTCCGGCTGGGTGCTGCTGGACACACCATTTGCTGGGGCGAGGACACAGCAAAAGAGGGCAAGAGGAGGAGAAGAAAGGTCCAGCTGAAAGAATAGCTGAGAAGCACCTCTCCTCTGGGAAAAATATTTCTTTAAATAATAAATATTTTGATTGATTGGGGGTAATATTTAACAGATGTGGACAGAATTGTGTCCCCTAAAATAAAATACTCTTAATTGAAACAATATTCCTTGTATCACTGTCTGCAAATTCAAAGAGCTTATTTTAGCTCAGGGATAAAATAAGCTTAAGTGATGGGAAGGATAGCCATCTTCGTATTTTTTTTTTCAACAGCTACCTCTCATCTCTCAGGACTGTTTGTTTTATTAAGAAATCCTGCAGTCTGAAGCCGATTTACAGGAAGCCCAAAGCTGTGGGTTGCAGTCACTTTCATAAGGGCTATTTATTTTTTTAGCAGCTGACAATAAAAAAAAAAAAAAAGCACCAGTCTGTTCCATATGCAAAGTAAAGGATTAGCCAGGAGAGGAACACTAATAAATTTCTTTCCTTCAGGAAAGAGCCATCAGAGCTGTGGCTTCAATTTGATTTAGCCGAACACCATTGCCCATTGCTTCAAAATACCGTGCACCCCCACCGGCTGGTAACGCAAGTAGCGTCGTTTGCAGGGAAAAACACATGCAGAATCAGATCTACAACTGGCATGCATAATTACTCCGTGTTTTCTCCAGAAGGGATTATCCTGTGGCAACAATTATGTCAAAAACATACCCCAAAGAATAATATTTCAGACAACCGCAGCCATCAAACAAATACGCTGCGTAATTATGTTATTTTTCCCCTCTGAAAGCTCTCACTCATATTTGTATCTTGCCTGCCGAAGACCTCCTCCAAGGGAAGCACCAGATTGTTTCTGACGATAGCACATATATCAAAGGGGGGTGGCGAAGGCGGCCGGGCCAGGCTCTGGCAGCAGCCCCCGGCAGGGCTGGCTCAGATGCGGAGCTATGCTCGGACTTTGCCCCGAGCACAAGATGCCACCTCTAATATACAGAACTGTCATGAATTTGTTTTTTGTCATAAATGAAGCATGGGTCTGTGCTTTAATTTTCCTCACTGCCCTCTGTCAGGTAATAACCATAAATATTGTCCTGAATCATTAAGTCACAACCTGAAATGTGATCCTGCCCAGTTCCCAATCAGACAGCCATCTGGAAGATGAAAGAAGTCTATTTTCGTTTTAGAATGATCCAGACTCTAATTTGTAGTAACAGTCTTAACAGGCTGTTTCAGAGACATTAACCAGAGACTGGTGGCGGTTGCTCAAGGAGAGGGCATTGTATGTGCTGCCTAAAGCACGCGTCGCGGGCAAAATACCCCCTCGCTGCTTTGAGCTCACAGCGCCTGTGGCTTTTTATTCCAGCGCCATGGTTCCAAACGGGCACGGGTTATGCAGGCAGGGTGACTGGAAATACACCGTGTCGTAAAAAATGCCAACACGTTTGTGGGAGACAGAAAATAGTGTTTCCACAAAGCTAACAGTGGTACCTCACGTCGTATAAATGCCTCCTATCTGAGGGTTAATTCCATGCTGAAAGCAAATATTTTTTCTATATATATAAGTGTATTTATACATACATACATCTTACGATTTTCTGGCTACTGAAAAAAGTCTTTCCCCCATCAAAGTCCTCTTTTATTGCAACAGCGAAATACTTCTTGCTCTCTTAAAAGCAAATTGGAAAAAAAACTAATAAGATGATCATGTGGCTGAGCAAAAACACTGTCAGCCAAGAGCTTCTCAGTACCTACCTGAAGCCAGTGTCCCCTCCTGACCCACGCTACCTTTCGTTAGTGAGGGACATCAAAGACCAGCTGGCCTGCGCTCGCGCAGAAGGAAGCCGGCAGACGAGATGGGAAGCACGTGCATCGGCTCTCCCTGCCAAGACCTGGGATCGCTGCGTTCCCCTGCTCCCCCCAGGGCTGCAGTCCTGGCTCTCCACAAGCAAACCCCACAAAGACCCCCCCCTCTTCCCACTCGTGGAATTAGGCTAACACAGCAGTCTGGGAGCACGGTGGATCCCTTAGCATAGGTGTGCCTGTCTGTGACTAGTGTTGCTGAGCTTAAAACTAAGCCCAAATTAGATGATTTCAGTTCAAAATATTAAAAAGCTACAGCCTTAATTCTGGAAGACGGATGACTTTGTCACAGTTCTCTTTGTGTTCCTTTCCGAAGAGGTGTTTGGAGATGTCTCCCTCATTCTTAAACAGCATAGCTTGTAGTGCATCCTCATTCTCACTTCCTTGCTTTTGCAAACCTGCCAATTAAAGATGGATGCATCTAACAGCAGACATCTCTCGAGCATAAGTTCAGAGGGGTGATTGTTTAGCTGAGTCTCCTGTTTTCCTTGATGTTTTATCATCCTGGTTTATGTTTCCTTTAAAGCTTACAGAAAGTATTTGCTACAACAGATGTGTCTGTGTGAATGAGTTTAGCCCAGAGATTTGGAAATGACCACACGGGGGTCTCTTACAGGTAGAGATAACTTAATTAGCATCCTTCTGAATAAGGCCTTCTATTTTTCTAAAATGCTGCAAGTTGGAAATGGTGTGGAGGGAAGATAAGGAGCAAAATAAATGCTGTTTGCCTTCATCTCTGCACTGCAGATGTACGCTAGAGCAGGACTATTTTCTAGCAGGTAGGATTGAAGTGTGTCTTGCACAGGGAGGAGAAAAGGGAAGGAATGATATGGATTTCATCTTCTGAATGTTGTTGTTGAGGAAGAGCTATACCTTCCTGTATGTCCTGTATCCTGAAAACCAGCTTCAGCTCCTGTGAGAGTCCTGTTCCCTGGCTTGGGTTACTCTTTGAAACCTTTGTGTCCTCTGGAGTGGTGTTACCCTATCGTACATCTCTGTATGTGTGGGTGTCCTACAGGTTTCCTAACAGACTGCTGAATTATTGGTGTTTTTACCTAAGCTTCACAAAGGGAGGAAGTAAATGCACCCTGGGTGCAATTGCCCCACACCTCACCTCCGGAGGCTTGCTGCAGCTATTATCTGCATCCCAGCCAGGCATTCACTGGGATCAGTAGTCTCTGGTGCTTGGAGCTGCATGTGGCAAATGGATATCTCTGTTCTGGACCTGATACGTGAATAGACAAAACAGTTGCATAGCAGGAAAAAGGAAATTCCCTACCAGGTTCCCGCTCTCCAGATCAGAAACTGATTGAAAAGTGAAATCCTGGATGTCCTGGCACCATTAGAGTTGTCTCTCCTGACCTCCACAAGGCTCATTCAACCACTGAGGTGAAGAGGTCTGCGGAAAAGCCAGACTTGGACCCTTATTTCTATGACCGACAGACTATTTTTCCTTCCCTATTACAAAGTAAACATGTCTGAGTAGCAGCCACCAAAAACCAGCAGGAGCAGAAAGCACTGGAATCTTATGCCAGTGTTGTCTTTCCAAAAACATGTAAAGGAAGCTTTATTTCATTCTTTTTTCAATGTGAAAGCATAAACACTATACTATTACAGTGCAACGGACCGAAAATAAAATCACAAGCATGATCTGGCGTATCATATCGTGTCCAGTGAAAAATGTCCACCACAGCCCTTTCAAATTGTTTGGTAAGTTTTTATTTTGCTTTTTTAAAAGTCACGTAATTTGGACAAAGCACACTTGTGATAATAGGGAGCGTGCTGGGTCTTGCTACATTCCACGGCTGTAATAATGAAGCCATTAAATTACTAGGTCAGAGGCCCCAGTTCGCAAAGAAATAATACCAGTTTATTATTTCTAATCTTATTAAGTTAGAAAATTGTCTCGAGATGTAACGTCAACCTGGAATGGCTGAAGTATTGATTATATTAACCCAATGCTCATGGATAATTCAAAGAGCCTGATTTCATCTAATTTCTGTAATTTTTAAAACAGTCCAGCCCAATTTCTTTATGGCAAACTAATCCAGAATTATTTCTATAAATAATGAAAATGTATTATAGGATTTGCTAGGAGTAAGCCAATAAAACATTTTGCGTGATGGCTAGTAGAGTGGGGTTTTAATCCCTTTCTTTATCTTTTTCTGGAATCATTAATCTTTTTTTCTTTCTTTTTTTTTTTTTCTCCTTTTTTAATCTTCCATTGTGTCTTTTGGAAATATATACCTGCATATTTCAGAAGTATCCATGGACTTGTTTTATTCAGCTTTTAACTGATTGATGGATCCTTTGAAGATTTTACCCTGATAAATATAACAAACACTATAATCTCAGCTCTGCCAAATTGGAGTCTTCCCCAGTTTTGAACAGCAGCCACGCCAGCAAGGGAGATGGCATAAAATTCCAGAAACCCCACAGTCGCTTCGTTCCTGGAGCAAATTTTTTAATTGCTTTAATTTGCTCTGGAGTTTTTAAGAAATATGTATGTGTGGGGCACAAGTGATGTACGTACACTTATACTTGCAAGCACACTTGGATATGGTCCAAGGTCCATTAAGCTCAATGGGAATCTTTCCATTACTTCACTGAGCTTCGGATCAAACCCTGAGGGGGGCTGGTTGATTTTAAATATACATTTTCTGAGCTTGTTTCTGATCTTCCCCACTGACCTCGCTCTGCACCACTTCCCCAGTTTCCATCCAGAAACCCCAGCTTGGGAAAAGCTGTGTTTGGGGATTTTTCTCTGCCTCCTTTTCTCCCTCCATCCCTGCGGCTTTCCTATCAAAGCACTACATGCATTAAGAAAATTAATGTGACTTAAGTTACTGAACCAACCTGAAGGCTAGCTCTCTCAAAAATATTTCCTATAAGGATATTTATTAGCTCAGAAGACATGTGTGGGCAGAGCATGTTATTTAGTGACCTGTAATGCCCAAATAATGATCACAATAAATCAGTACTCATTACTATGTAAGGGAGGTCTGGATCGAGTGACTCAATAGGTAATGAGGTCTAATTTAGTGCCACAGTATTATTTTACAGAGTATTTGGGGCAGGGGGTGGGGTGGAGGGAAGCTGGGGCTGAGGGGGTCTAATTACCTCAGATTTCTCATGTGACGATGAGCCTGTAACTTTGGCTGGTTGCTTCGGCAGGGTGTTAGAGGTCAGGCCTTTAATTGCTATTGGCTGCGTTTGGCTACATTAAGTGGATAAATATTTAAGGTCTGGACCTCTAACACTGGGTTAAATGGAGCAAGACTGGGGCTAAAATCAATATAATAGGATATATGGAGGGGGGGATAGTGCATTGCATACCTGTGCAATGATAAAGAACTTAAGTCCTTCCTCGTGAATGAGTGAGGGGTGGCTTTGGGGCCTGGGGGGATGGTACCATGACCTACTGGCAGCAAAACCCAGCACCTCAAGACAAGAAGAGTCCATAGCACCCAAGCTAAGAGGCGCCAGTACCTGGGATTTGAGCCTTACTTTGTCCTGACACCCCAGAGACGTTACTCCTGCTCTGTTGCCTCCCATCACTGACATGGGATTTTTCTTGGTGGTACTTGATCATCCACAGGGCAGAAAAGACATGCTGCAGGCAGGACAGAAGTAGAGAACTTCCCTGAGGTCCCCCTTTTTGTTCCCACCAGCTGTTTAGATAGTCTGGGGACACCAAACCCCAGAGGTCAGCTCCTTTATAATGCATATGTGCATCCCAGGGGCAAGTTAGTCCTCACATAAATTCATCTTCTGCAGTGTGTTTTCTCCCTGTCTTCAAGTTGTTAAGCATTTTCTGGAGGTTAAATGCACGTCAACTACTAAAATTAGTAGTAGGCATGAGGTGGAGATCCTGCCATTGCCAAGTCCCCAGGTGAAGTTCTTCAGAGCTGAAATCCCATAAAAGTTAGTTATTCCATCTTCTGGAGCGGCCTTGAGTGGTTCCTGTTCTGGGAATTCAGCAAAGCTGAACTCTCCCAAGTTGTGAGTCTTTGAATTTCAGTGATACGTGGGGCTTCCAGTGGCACCTAGGAATCCGGGAGCCAGGCACTGGGCTCAGACTGTCTCCTCAGGATAACTGCTCAGGAAAAGAATGGTATGTTCTTTAGCGTGGATGGAGCCAAATTGTCATCCACAGAAATGCATACTCCTTCTGGTGGAAAAGAGATCGTGCCAGCGCATCTCCAAGCCTCTGCTTATACCTGTTATGTCTGGATATTAGTAACTGATGAGGCTCTTGGGAGACATCAGTACAAATCCTGCCTGGAAGATTCAAGTGGAAACTAAAACTTTTCCTACCCTCTAATACCCAAAAGAGCAAAGAAAAACTCTCAACATCCCAGCTTTCCCTCCTTTTTCTCCATCTTTCTGTCTCCAGCCAGACAAAGTGAGAAGTGTGGAATTGCTCAGTAACTTCAGCCCTGCTCAGCTTCAAGACTGACCCTCAATAGATGGCTTTTGGAGGCAGCAGAAAATTCCAATTTCAGAATTGTGGAAAGGGTTGTAGAAAATTTTAAAAAAGAAAAAAGAAAAGAAGGAAGAGGAAAATTAAAGTCTTGAAAGTGTGTGAAAAACTTAGGGAGAGTTTTTCAAAACAGCAAGAGCTACGTAGCAGCAACCAGTGTTTGCAGAATAATAGCATGTTTTTGCATATTTCAGAGCAGGAATGAGCCATTTCTCTGTGGTGGGTGTCATTTTAGATGGGAAGGAGAGCAGACAGAGAGTAGGCCGCCTGTCCATGAGCTTTCCTACCACCTGCTGTGGCTAGTGTGCAGGATAACACTGTGTGCCACAGGCTCCAACCAACATGCTCTTCAAGCCTTGTCCAAGGAGCATCATTATAGCTATTTTTCATTCCCCGAAGAAGGGCTTGCTACTGAGCAACTGTCCTCTGGCTCCCTAGGAAAACGAGACCTGTGCAATGATGCACAATACGAGAACACCCGTGTGTCAGTGCCTTCTCTCTCCCCTCCCTTTGTGAACTTAGCAACTGATTTTAACTAAATTCAACAGAGCAGTAGGAGTCTCAAAGATGCAAAATTCTGCAAATTTCATTAGTCAGCCATGTAGAGGAGATGGATCTCAGTAGGGTTCCCATGCTGGTAGAAAAGCTGCCAAGTGAGCTCGACCATGCAAACTCACCGGTACTAAACACGAGGAAATCCACAAGAAGAGCATTATTATGAATTCCCCAACCACAGCTAGAGAAAAGCCTCATAGCTTATTAGAGAGCAAAGTCTCCAAACACAAACTACAGAGACACTGGAAACCAGATTTCATGGATTTAGAGTTTCAGTACTTTATTTTCACATGTGTAATCTGAAGGGACTCTAGAAAACAAATGAAGAAATCCTGGAGAGACCGAGGCACTGAGCAGACTCCAGGATTGCTGATAATATACAGAGGATTTTTATTCTAGCTCCTTTTCCATTCCCTTCCTTGGCCTTCAAGTCCTCCCTCCACTCTTTTGCAGGTTATCTGAGTACTGAAAACTCTCAAAGGTTGCAGGGTATAGGGAGGCCATGTGTCTGATAATGCAGTATTATTTTTGGCTTGCTGTCCTTCATGGTTTTGTTTCTGAATAAAAAGAGTCTCCTTTGTTCTAGGTATGGGTACAAGCTGAAGAGAAATACCCGAAGGTCTGGATGTCTCTTTAACGTGTCCAGTCAGCACCTATTTCTTACTGTCTGGAGGCCTTTGACACAGCAATCCATTATTTCTTGGTCTAATTCTTTATGCACAGCTTTTCATATTGATTACCTAACATCATTAGTTTTGGTCATTCCATACAAGAGACAATGGAAAGATCAATTTTAACCATATGAGCTAAAGGAACTTGCTCTTAAAGCATCCAGGGACTGGAATCATTTATCTTCTGCTCTCTGAATCATAAATCTTTTACAAGTGCAGCATTAGATTCATTGTTTGCTACAGCCGCATGTGATGTAGTTGGGGATCATTGTAAAAGTGTCCTACATTGCAGCGTGAGGCTGTATCCATAAAGCATATTAATGTACAGTATTGTCATGGAAATTGTCATGAGCTGCTGCAGAGAGCAAGGTTTCCAGAGAACTGTGCAAATCACCAATTGTGTTTAATTTGGTGGCTGAACTGGGAGGAGAGAATTTGTTTTTTAGACATAGGATAGAAAATAGTTCCTTCTTCAACTAATCAAAAAATGGTTTGCATCCAAGAAATATTGTTTTCAGGCTTTTCTTAGTTAAAGCAAAGGGAATTTGGAAAGGAGGAGCTAGCTTCACAGAAGGATTTCAGTGACATTTGCAGGATTGGGGAGAAAATAGGAGGTAGTACATTTACATGCAACAACTATGCAAATAACTGTGGATAAAGTACTCACTCAAAATACAGCAATGTATTATTTGGGCCCACATCTGCCTGCTTAGGACCTAGGAAGATAGGGTAAATGCTTAGCTACAAAGTCACTCTTAATCACATCCATAAAAGATGTACTGTTTATCAAGATAATTTATACAAATACAAGAGGAAGGTTTTGACCCACGGCCTCTCATATCCTAAGTCCATGTCGCTGGGGTCAGATGGAGGGAGCAGAAAGACAAGTTCCACCTGAACTTCTACTCAGAGCCTGTACTGAAGCTTTTCAAGTACACTTTAAAACAAGCCATTTGTGTAACAAACTAGCAGTGTCCTCTCTCACAGATAGTGAACAACAGAGGAGTGGGACAAAGCATCATCGGAAAGTTCAAGCCTCTATGACCTGATTTAATGGAGCTCTTCCACAGCCTCATTACGCAGTTAGGACTTGTCACTGGGAAGGGACACGTTCAAAACCAATGGGTCAATCTAATAAAGGGGTGTTTCTGCACTGGTTACTTCTGACCAAGATCAGTAGAGCTGCAGAAAAAAACAAGGAAAGGTATTTTTATTGTCTCTGACTTAAGAAATAGTTATATGGACAACTCTGTACATGCATTAGGGTTTTGATGTCTTCGAGGCATCTGATCCAGTTTTCCAGTCCTAAGAGATCTGAGTTGGGTTACTTTGGATTGGCATACAAATTTGAGCTTTTGAGAGTTTGCTAAACAAATGGGTGAACTGGAACTTTAGGGATATTTCATATTCAGATTTTGTTAACAATGAAAGTGGAAGAAGAATCTAAAAAGTACTATTATTTTTTTTTTAATCTCATTGATCTCACTGGAAAGTAGTTGTTCATTTAAAAAAAAAATAATAACCCCCCCAAAAATCTAACACATTTTCAAACAAGAGTTTGACTCCTTCCCCAAGAGTTTCAAACAAGACTTTTTATCCTTCCCTAGATTTTAACTGTTCTGATTGGAGCTTTTGGGGAATTTGCTTTTCACAGATCTCCAGACTGCAAAGTGCTGAGGAATGTAACTGAAGAATAACAGGACTGATCTCCTTCAAAGGCCTCCAGAGTCATAGCATATATCCTTCCTTTTAGAGAAGTAATGTCATTTTATTAGTTCCACCACTTTGACAAAAGACACATTAGAAACATGGAGGCTTTAGACACTCTGGCCGATCTTCAGCTGGTGATATTCAATGAAGCTTCAAATTCCCTTCAGGAGACCTATGCTGAGTCACAAAAAGTGAACACCAAGGAGGCAATGAGAACATAGTGTGGATAAAGTGGTGATAAAAATAACAGAAAATCCTCAAAGTTTTCCTTCATCTTGGACTATGATGCTTTGACACTTAAGAATCTAACTTCAGACTTGCCCACAGCTGAATGTATTGTCATTTCTTTATTTCAACTCTCCTAAGGCTGTGACCGCTAAAATAACCAAATAAGTGCAATGGTGAGAAATCTGATCTCACCATTGCACTTATTTGGTTATTAAAATGAAAACTCTCTGATCTCAGGGAGCTCAGCTACCTTTATAGGGCCGCTGGTAGTGGAAGACACTACCTTATTTATCCCCAGTAGCAATGTGATTATAAGATGGGGTTTTGATGTAAAGAAGGAAGTACATGAAAGGCAGACCCTGTGCAGCCTACACCTGGTGCAGATAATAAACTATCTGGCTCTGAGGGAGAATATTTTACTCCTGTATGGCTCAAGATGATGTATGAAACCACCAAAGATTACAGTCAGTGATGTCTTGGGAGTGATTTGATGTTTATGGTTAACCCTAACATTGCTTTTGTTTATAGACACTATTTCTAGAGTAATCTTATCCTGTATGGTTTTTATGGAAACAAAAATTATCAGGCTATGGCTTTTATAGTACAGAGGGTGATATGGATTTGATTTACACTTCATTACAAACCAGTCCTACAAACACTGCTCAGGTGCATAGTTCTTACTTTCCTGGTGAAATTCACAAAGGAAATGAGACATTTTTGAGCTTGTGTGTATGACCAGGTAATCCTTGTTGGACTCACCAGCACCTTTGATGTTCAAGCATCCTTAGGCATCAGAACCTTTCACTTGGAAAACTCTCTCCAGGAAGAGGTTGGTTCGTCTGTGTTAAGTTACCTCTTAAGTCTTACACATCAGGGTGTTGACCTTACAGTCTGTCCTTTAAAGTGGAAATAGTGATAATTTTTTTCCACCCCTGAGTACCTCACATGCTGTTGCAATGGGCTTTGAAAGTACAGCAAATGAGACATTAACCACAGCCATACCACCAAAAAAGAATCATGGAGAGCACAAAATGGAGTATATTCTCTCTAGTGCCATGGTCTTAGATGCCTCCTAGATCCCAGTTGTTTTTTTTTCTGGGTACAGGCCTACATACCCCACCCCAGTAAAGTCCTGAGAAGCACAATATAGTTGTAAGGAATAATTAGCTTTCCATCCTGCCATGTAGATGGGAAGCTTTTGAGGTGAGCTTTGGACCTTGCAGAATCCAAAGGATTTCCAGGGAAATACGTTCCCAAATTAGCCCATCTATCTAACTGTCAGCACTTTTGAAGAAGCATCCAGAAAACCTGTGTGAAATCATAGTACTGACCTGCAGTCAGGCCTACAGAAACAGTAAAGTCCATAAGGGAAAAAAACAATACTTTTACCTTTCTAGAAAAATCATTAATTTCCATGCATCTGTTCAAAGCAAGGAAAAGAAAAAAAAAGGGGAAAAAAAAAGAAAGAAAACCTGTATTTTACACAGATACTTTGCCAACTTCTTAGCAAAAGCAGCTTTCCAGAATGAAATGGCAGTTTCCCCGCTGTGAAAAATATCCCTTTATTTTTCCACAAGCATTTTAAAGAGAAAAGTTGAAATTACTGTTTAGATTATTTTTTTAATCAAAAACTGTAAAAAACTGTATTTCCATCTGCTTTACCAGAGGTGAGAATTTGTAGCTACACACATCGTCTCTGTGGCTACTTGAGAAGTCAGATGGAGATATTTATTTGGCTGCCTTGCTTTGCTGAAGCTGCTGCCCCCATCTCAGAAGCAGTCCTGGCAGCTGCTAGAGCGAGGGTGACAACCAGCACCATTTACTGCTGGGTGGTACCAGCTCTTGCCATCAGCCTCTCCCTGTGCTTGGGGGGAGATATTGACATGTCACTGCACATAACCCACCAGCCCCAGACGGATAGCATGCACACATAGCTTCTGCTCCAGGCACATCACCATCACTCGTTGGGGACCACCTCTGAAAGGTCCATTTGGAAAACCCAGACCTCCTGGATACAGACCAGAACCATCCCAACACCTTACTAACGGTATGTGTTATTTGCATCACGGCAATGTGAGATGAGTGTGGAAGTAGCTCCCAGTATCCAAATGCAGGCACCAGGACCTCTTTCTGCCTGGAGCAGCTGGTGGGATCTCCTACCAGCAACCTCAACATCCTTGCTGGATGTAATTGATCCTGAAGGAAAAACAGCTTTGTGGAGGGGTTGCTGGAAACATCTTGTCTTGACTGGACCTTAAGCATCACCGGCAAAGAAAAGTGAAGCGCCAAAGTTGAACTTCATACTGTACAATGTTGCATAGCTGTTAAACCCCATTCACTGTGCCCTGGAGGCTTGGAAATTGTTACTAATCCTTTTTACTGTTTCATGTATTTAGAAAGCTACCCTTTTTTCACGGTACTGGCATTTCCTGCGGCTGCTAGGATCTGGTATCTCTGAAGGAACCACAAGGCTGAAGAAGTGCAGGGTCTGGGTCCTCGCAGGAGCCCGAATACACTCTGATAAGCTGATGGGAAACAACCCGCCCTGGGAGTGGGCATACAGAGAAATGTCCATCCTGCACCTCTGAAAGCCAGGATGTTAGCTGAAGGGAGTTGCTTGAATTCTTCCAAAGGTTATGCTACCTAGGGTGGAGTACCCATCAGTCCTGATTTATGGCTCTCGGACTCACCTCCACGAGGTGGACAGGACGGGTGTGGACATAGGCCCAGTAGATGCTCATGCTTCTGTTTGGGTGTTGGCAGATGGTTGGGGGAGAGGAAGATGGGAGAGGTTCACTTTTTGAGTTCTTTAAGAATTCATAAAGTCGGGATCAAGGAGGAAAATTATCCTCTAACAAGGAATCCTGGAATTAACTGAAAAAAGTTTCAGGTTTGATTATGAAAAGCACAGGAGGTGACCATTTCTGGTTGCTGTTAGCATGCAGCAAATTGAGGCACTGTAGTTTTATCTGTTACCAGAAAAGCCCTCTACTTTAAAATAAAATAAAAAAAAAAAAGTAGGAGCCCCAGCGTCTCATTTTTAACAAGGACCAGCTGAAAAAGGAAGGCAAGCAGCACACAGACCATCTTATGTCTGCCAATTCATTTCCTGGCCCTGAAAGGGAAAAAAAAAAAAAAAAAAAAAAAAAAAAAACAAAAAAAAAAAAAAGAAAGAAAAAAATAGAGAAAAAAAATCCTCTTGTTTCCTCTCTTGCAGGCCAAACATGGCAAAGCACCAGGGGAATTCTGAATGGAATCAATTGCACTTGTTACTAACTGAGTTTTCTTTTATTCTTATATTACCAAGGCCTGGATACTCAGCTGCAAGCAATTATAATGAAGAGTTACTGAGTAATGGTTTCCAGATTGCTCCATGATGGGGCATTAATTGAAAGGGACAATTTAAGAGCTTAGGCCATGTAAATGCATTTCTTATTCTGTCAGTTCGAGAAATTTCTGCATACAAGAGGCTGAAATGCTCAGAACTGATAAAGACTTAATAGTAGCCACTTAAGTGAACATTTGGAAAAGGGATTTTACATTTAAGAGATCAAGAATAATTAAAATAAAGTAGAGAGTCAGGGGTTTATTAGGAGTCAGAATGTGAATGTTATCAGCAGCCTGGTAATTCTTCTTGGACTTACACCAAATTTGCACGGGAGAAGATGACAAGAGGGTCTGGCTCCTTATCTCACTGACTGATCTCACTTTAGTTCTTGACTCTTGGAGTGAAAGGCCTTATTGAGCCCCAAAGAATCAAAGGCAAAATTCCCTATAAAGTTAGCAGGATGAGTTCAGAAGGATAACATTGCACTGCTGGATATCTGCCCTTTTCTAAATGTCAGTTAAGAGAAAGTACTTCCATACTGGGGAATTGATTCCTAATATAACAATTGGCTTCAAGTGTTACAGTGGATAGATGAGATTTTTAATTCTGCTATAGCCAAGCAAACACGAATGAAAAATATCCCTTGGACTGCACGAGTAAAATCTGGGGTAGTTTGTTGCAGTGGAGGGATGAAGCCCTGGAATTTGCAAGCTGTCCAAGCAATACTATTTTAGTATGATATCACTGATGTTTAGCAGGTTTTATGTAACTATGTCTCTGCACTTAACTATGAAATAATATTTTTTTTCTCTTCAATCAATATTATATTTCACTAGTAATTGCTACAGATAATACAAATGAAAAATACATTCCACCCTGGGTTAGTGGGTCTTCCTAACCTTTTTTTTTTTTCTTCATGAATTCATATTAAGCCAAAACTGCCTTCTAATCAAGAGAAATGTTTCCTTTCCTAAAACACTGAGCCGCTTATAGGAATAATTCTGGGAAGAAGAAGGGGGAAGGGAGTTTATGTATTGGGCTCCTGACGTTATCTAGTTTGAACAGATGGAGGCTCAGCCACTTGTGATTAAATCACTGGAATGAAGATGGACATGACTGGAGTGGTGGTCAGTTATTTGCTCAATTCTACATGAAGAGCAGTCCCCATGAAGCAAGCCACAGCCTGCCAGAGAGTGATTACTAAGATGCCTGGGGTTGAAAATATAAACACCTTCAGAGTGGGTGGTCAGCTCAGGTCAGGTTGATTCACAGGCACTAAATTAATCTGTAAAAAGGGATGTTGCCAGACTGTGGTCTGGGGAGGAGGGAAAGATGGTGTATGCCAGTTGTTGAGCTCTTACAAATGAGCAGGCCAGGCAAGAATCTGTGTTTCACCATCTGATGCAAAACAAAATAAAAAATGAGGGGGGAAGTGAAATATTGGTATTGCACAACTGCATGGCAAAATACTCCATGCTTTCCTGGAGCACCTCCTGCCAGAGCGCCCTTTTCCTATGTTGCCCCATGCCACCACCCGCCTTCCCTCCCAGATAAAAGGAGAGACATGGCTCAGGGTGGGCATAAAAATCCCACTGACCCAAAGGCACCTGTAGAGACTGTGGCCAGTCATGTAGGACCCTGACGCGCCACCATCATCATCCCCCCCACCTCTACCTCCTGCAGTCCTGGGACCTTGGTCATGCAGCTGGTAGTTGCCAGCTGGTTGCTCTTCTCAGACTAGCCTCCAGATGCAACTCAGAATTGGGCTGTGATGGCCTCCAACTGGACCTGGCATGGTAAAGAGTTAGGAGGATGAGCCAGAAGAAAAGTCTCAAAAGTGAAGCATCTACCTGCTCTAAAGTGTGTGGAAACCTGGCAGGGGCAGGACTGACTGTAGGTACAGATGAAGAAGGAAATACCCAGCAAAATGGCCCTGGTTTTCCATCATGATTTGCTTTTGCCAGGTGCTGGAAGAGCAGAGAGGGTCTCGGAGGGATGGCTAAGCAGTTACTCCCGGGAACACAGGAGGGGACAATTCCCCTGCTGGGAATAGAAATTATTCCCCCACATCTCTCCTGATCGCTCAGCATTGCTGCGCCACCTCAGGACCTCTATCCCAGCTCCACTGCTTCCCCAGTTCCTCATCTTTGGGGTGGCAAAACCCACAGCTGCCTGCCCTGCTGGAGAGTCCTTAAGCAGGCGCTGTGGGAAATACAAGCAGAAGGCCTGTGAAAAAAAACAGGCAGGTAGACAAAAAAACCCCAGTGCACCCATCCCCCAGTGCATCCAGGTGTCTGCACCAGTGTGGGCATCGGGGAGGCACTCTGGGTGCTGCAGGTTTGACCTTTTGGGCTTTTCTACCTCTCCACCTGGAACTGTCAATGCCATGGCAGAGGTACAGAGACCCACGCTGAGAAACCACAGAAGCTGGGGGAGAAATGTCTGGGAAACACAGGCTGGACACAGGACGGCCTATGTTCAGGTCAGAAGAAAAAGGCTAAAAGGCTCTATGATTAATCAAATATATCTTGATTCAGTTAATACCTGGAGAAGAAAAGGTGTGCAGTGCTACTTCACAGGAGCCACAGGAAAGCAGGCCACTGCAGAATAGGAAACTTAGGGAAGTCTTTCCCCATTCTCCTCAAAAAACATGTATTTCTGTTCAGTAGGAGGGCTTCTCTTTAAGTCAATGCTGTTGCTTTCTTCATGGACTTAAAAACTTACACCTGGAATTGCTCCAGCTACAACCAGTCAGAAATTCACCCAGCAATCCCACACGTACAGAAAATAAATGAAAATATTTTTCCTGCATTATTATTAAAAGCAGAGAAAAACATCATTTGGATATAAATAATAGCATCATTAAAAATAACTTGTGGTAGACTAAAGGTCTGGGTGGGGGGTGGCTGTTATTGTTTATCAGTTTAGGTTTCCCCCCCAAGCCCAAGTCTGCTTTGAAATGTAACACGTCATTAAGGAATTTGTAGTTACAAAGTACAGACACTTGCTCCTGACAGTAAGCATGGCCACTTCTGTTAACAGAGCAAAACCATAACCACTCCCTCCACCTTGCCCCTACTCCAAAACAGCAAAAAAATCCTGATTAACAGCCAGGATAAATATGGCAGCCAACCAAAACCCTATTCAACGTGAAGTTTGGTCAAGCTATAAAACTGCCAGCAGAAAACCCAGAAGCAAAGCTTGACGCTGAATTTTAAGTTTAGAATAATAGTCTAACCCAAAGAAATATGAATCTGATAACCACTAAGGAAGGAGTCTGGGATTTTCATTAGTCACTTACATGGAGGGGGTGGTGTTGCTGGTGGGAGGTGGGATGCATAATGGCACAGTGGTGAAATGTAAAAAGGGGGCAGAATGGTTCAAATCCTGAAAAGGAAAAGGGAGGGGGCAAGTGTGTTTGTTTTTAAAGGCAATTTTACATTAAGTCATACAAGCAATTGAAAGACTTACTGTTCTTGCAAGTTCTAGGCTGGTCCGCTCTGATACGGCATAAAAGTTCTTCTGTTTGTGTAAGGAGAACGGGTGCGTGCTCAGCGCCCGCAGAAGTTAATGGACTCTACACAAAGTCCTTTTTCCCTCAACTCCTCAAAATTTTACATATTTTTTTTTTTTAAGGAAAAGCCTGTGACCCCATCTTATAATGGAAAGTCAAATGCCTCAAGGTAAATCAAATAATTAGAAGGATATTTCCTTTGCTTTAAAAATTTCACTCCCCCCCAAAAAGCCCCAAAAAACTGAAGCCCTCAAGCCTCCCGAAAACTTGGAGGTAGTTTACTTGTTTTTTCTGGCTGAAAGGATTGTTACATAGTTGGCCCTTATATGCATTGACTTTGTGACACTCAGGTTTTAGTCATGCTTAGCCTTTCTGAAAAATAATAGTAGTAATAACAGCAGTGGCAGATTTAACCACAAGCAGACGGGACGTTGCCTCATGGCCCTTTCTCTGTAATGAGCACAGGGTATTTTGCTTGCTATTTTCTGCTCTGAGAAGGGCTTGAAAGCGCTTATACATAACTCCTGGCACCAGTCCCACACATAAACGGCATTTCCAATGTAGCCAAACACGAGTTGCTCACCTAGGCAGGATTAAACCATTCATTGTCTACCTGCTGCCTGTACGTGTATAGATGTGTAGATGGAAGTGCAGCTGTTGACTTTCTATGCATCTGCATATCTTTCAGAAGGTCATAAGACACTGGTGACAGGGAATGTGATCATTATCTGTGATTTTTGCAGTGAACCAGAGAAGTCCTCCCTTCTTCATGTTACACAGCATCGTGCCAGACTGTTTATGCACAATTTCCTAAAGCCCTAAAACTAAGCTCTGGTGTTTAAAGGCGAAAGCAAAAGCTGCTCTTAGTGGAAAGAAGCTGACAAAATCTTTTTATTAAGGCTCTTTAGTTATATTTTGAAGGCCTATTTAAAAACAAAATCCATTCACACCTAATTAGTGAGATTTTTACTTGAGGAAAAAAAGGGGGAAAGATTTAATACCATGTATAAAGGACAAAATCAAATCAAGTTCTTTATTTGTGTGTGATTTATATTTCATGTAGCTTTCCTTATAAAACCAGACCTCACTGGATGCTCAGGAAGAGCAAACTAGGAACTAACAAATTATGTATGTTAGACAACATGCTGCGTGCAGTTGCGGTGACATAGTGGGTTTGTGCAGCTCGAAGGAACCGCTAGCTCCCTCTCGCCTCAGAGATCCTCAAAGGCAGTTACAAACAGATTCCCAGATTTCTGGAGATGCCATTATTTGATGACTGGGTGCTAGAATACGGTACCTGTAGAGCCTCCAGTTCCCTCACAGTGCCTGTTCTGAAAGTAACTTGCTGTTCTGAAGGGTAACTTGCACAAGAGGCAATTAGTTCTGAGCAATCAAAAACACAGAGACCACTATACTTGGATTTGTTGGGTGTAACCTGAAGGTCAGAGGTCTCTGTGTAACCCCTTATGGAATTCACTCATGTTAAAGAAATCCATTTTTACTGAAATTTTATGAAAACCTTTTCTACAGCATTTTCAAAGGCATCCTATAGAGTTGAAGTCCCCCTATGGATGGTTCCACATTAGTTTACAGATCCTACTCATCCTCTATCCAACACCAGAGGATTTTTCAGTGAAGTGGTAGACAGCAGTTTCTACATTACTACAGTTTCCTTGGTGGACTTTTCACAGCTTTACAGGTTCAACAGAAATTTAAGCTGCAGAAGATGCTCTTGCAGTGCTGCTGGCAAAACCCTGACCATAACAACTGCAGTCACCACAGAAAAGGCAAGAAATGGAGGAAAAAGTGGAATATGTCCCAGGAAGATTGCATGTCTCCAGGTTGTCATCTGGCACCATACTTCTTCCCTGGCCTAACACAGAGTGCAGGAAAGACAAAGAAAATCCTGGGAGCCGTGTCGTGACATTATACTTCCTTATTTTCCTATCACACTCTGTTCTCAAGCCCACAGATACTTTGCAGGAACAACATTTTTCTCGGAACATCTGGATCCCACTGAAGCCTTTCAAAGCAGGGCTGTGACAAATACACTATTGACACTGGCAGTTACAGAGAAGTGCATGTGTTTGTCAGAGGGCTGCTGGAGATGATCAGCACGACAAACTGTTTATCATTACCCCAAAACAGAAAAAAAAGAAGACTTTCAGTGAATGCTCTGTTCTTTCCTATCAACAGTGAAAAGGCACCATGAAAGAACTACCAATATCAAGGACCAATAAAAGTAAATTATGGTGAAAATGTGTATATCTGTCCAGCTGTGCTTTGGCGGTGAGGTTACCAAGGCATCAGAGAGAGTCAGTGGGCACAGGCAAGGTTGGGACACTATGCAGCAGGTGCCTGTGGGCAAGCTACATGTCTTTGTTAGTAGCTATAGAACATCTTCAAGATTTGGATGCTCATTATGATTCTGCAAGAGTTACGTGTGACTAAATCCAAAGATTTGCAGAAATCTTAAGCTATATCTCTGACCACACAAGAAGGTTTTCCCATACCATTATCTGTTCAGCTAGGCTGTTTGGTCTGGGTGAACATACCCCTTAATTGTTTCAGGGACAAAAGTTAAGAGTAGTATTTTTATTTTAAAAGCCATTTGGAAAATATCTCCACAACTATAGGCAGCAGGGACACTATATATATTAACAGTGAGTGAACAACTTTCTTGGAAAACATCTGTGGATGACAGTCATTCACCCTGCCCCCCGAAAACCTGACACTTGGATGGCCTGTTTTCAAATATAACCCAAAGCAGCTGCAAACCAGATAAGCTGAACCTACTGGAAACTATGTCACTTGACGAGCGCCTGACTGAAGGTAATTTTATAGGGGAAGCTGCCAGCCTATGTGCACTCACCTATCAGCTACCCTGAGGCCAACCCTTGCAAAAGGTGCAGCATCTGAAATTCCCATCAAAACTCCTATGGCACCAGGGTTTATGAAGGTCATTAGCATGGTCTTCCTTTGAACATGGCAAGACAGGACTTTGCATGCGTAAGTATACTGTGAAATAAGAATACTATTAAATAATACTAATAAATAAGAACACCTATAACATCCAATGTTCAATCCCAGCATGCCTATACAAAGGAAGGCATCTTCCTTTGGAAAATGCCTGCACAGACAAGCTTTAGTAATATTTTTTGGGTAAATCATGAGCTGCCTTGAAAACTGCTTCCAAATGCAGGCATTCTGATGTCTGGGAAGATCAGCAATGGCCCTTCCAGACTGAGATTTCCCTTATGAAAAGTTCATTTAAGGAAAGATTAGACTATACCAATAATCTCCAGGCTCTTCCATATCTGTACTGGAGCAATTGCAGCCCACAAGGTCAGTCTGACCCTCCAGCTGTTTACAACAATTATGTCATCAAACTATGGAAGGGAAAAGACACCGTGGGACTAAAACACACCCATTCTGCTGCAAATGGAAATACCTAGATGACTACTCACAGGGGATCAGTGTGTGCATGAGCCATAAGCCCTGCTTGCACAACCCATTTGCCAAGGACCTGCAAAGAGTGGATCGCCAAGTGGAAACAGAAGTCTTTTTTTGTCAGGATTTGTGAAGCGAGACCTAAACAGAGTAGATAAAATGTTCTTCACGAAAGACTCACCATGCTGTGATTACAGATCACCTCACTCCAAGCATCAAACCAACAGAGCACCAGGGACTGTTTTGCTCATGCTTTATCCAATCTGCTCAACTGACACAGAATTTGCAAAATATGCTTTGCAGTCTTGACATGCCAACAAAGCACTTTTAATTTTGGCTCCAGTCCAAGCCTGGTGCTAGTTATCTGATACTTTGCGTGGAGTCATCATATTTTCTTCCTCCTACACACTTCTCATTCCTGCACAAGCTTTAACTAACCTCTTCATTAAATTAAGAGTTTGGAGAGCTTTCTCTTTTAAACCTTGGCATCTGCAGGTTGTTTGACAAGTGTTCTACACTTGACAGTACCTTGTTAGGTTTTACAACTTCAGCTTACAAAGATACAACACTGAACCACTGAATTCACTTGGTTTGTTCCATTTCTTTCAAGATCATTTAATCAAGCTTGGTGGAAACATCTGAGAAATAAATTTACCTGGAGACATGTACAAGGCAAGCAATTAACTTCTGCAGCTTATTTACTAGTTACCCCTGAACAGTAGTAGCCAACTTCTACCTAATCTCTAATAAGGTTGTTTTTTCTCCCTCCCATCAAAATTCTAGTACTCTGACCTTAATGCAAAGTGATGGATTAATGTTACACATGCTGTTCTTAAACCTCAGTCACTCTCTGCTATGACAGCAGGATTAGAAGGGAAAGTATGGACTGAAGGCACCCAGCAGATTTGGTGATTTAATTGTCTGAGCTTCTGGTGTGCAGGCTTAACTTTAGCTTAAGTAATGTCTTTTTCCCATCAAAAGAAGTCTGTTTGAAATTAATTCCTTTTACTGAAACCCCAAGCTGAACACTTCCAGTTTTTGAGATATTTTGTGCATGACAGAGGTGTTTGTTTGCCTTAATGCTCCCCAAACATTAATCTGAAGCTGTTTGCAATGGCTGCTTTCTGCATCTTGTTTGGGAGATGTCTTGATCAATTAGTGCAATGTCACAGTTACATGTAGTTATTGTATCTCCAGCTGCAAGCTGTTAATAATAAACTTACCCACAGGACAAACCTGCCATATGGTTGATGGTCAAGCAAGGCTAAAATATGCATTAGGAAAAAAATGCAACTGTCAACATGAAGCTGGATATGGCTTATTGGATTTGATGCGGGCATCTGACAGCAATGTTTCTTTTAGCAATGTTCTGTATTGCAGGTCAGGAATCTGCCTACTGTGGAATATTTGTCATAGGAAGACGAGAAAAAAACAAGGAAACATTTGTGAAATGCAGAATATAGGGTAGGTTAGTGGTGGCTGATTTTTTTTCCAAGGAGAAGGGGGAGGGAGTGTGATCTGAGAGGTTTTTGTAAGAATGATTTGCTAAAGAAAGCCTTGTTCAAGTTTTGGCATATGGAAAATCAAGGGAGATCCACTGCAGATGACAAGAAAACTTAATGAATTTTTTCCTTGCAGATATAAAGAAATTGGTCTCATAAAATGTAAACCATAGAGGAACATATCCAAAGTCTATCTGATAGTAGCTATATTCCCAGATTAGTATTTCTTTGTGCTAGGAAAAAGATTATCATTTAAGTGTTTTTTGTAACTCCTGACATCTGCTCTAGCCACTCAGTGAATGGCCCTGGCACGGTCTCTTGCCCCATTGGTAACACCAGTGCAGCAAATACTTCCTTTAGCTTTATAAAAGCGGAAGGTACCACAGATGGGTTTGCCATTAAAAAGAGAAGTCAAAGAATGACGTGAAAGAGAAACCAAGCCCTCCTATTCAGTGGAGGCCTCTAAGTCCTTCCCCCTTGCCTCATCAAAGGTCACCTCCCGGTAACTTCATGTCATTTATGAGTTGGAGGGGATGCCAACAGTTTCGTTCCATACTACTGTCATTTTTATCAATAGGACCAGAAAACAAACTAATTGCTATTCTAAAAGCAATCATGCAGTGAAGACCTTATTAAAAGTCCCAGAGTCCTGTTTACATGCTGTAAGGTTTGATTTGATTAGTTAGTAATTAGAAGCACACTGTTAATTATGCAATTTAAAAGGCATAGCTGGGAGTCACAGTTCCTAGGAGAATTCTCCGATATATGGGAAAGCATTATTTTTTATTAGACTCCTCTATCAAGGCCTTGTTCTTGCAAACACTTCTTCACATGCTCAACTTCAATATGTGTGACTGGCCTCTCTGACTTTCATGAGTCACCCCCAGCCTTGTGAGCAGCAGCCCTCTGCACACATCTTTGAAATGACCACAAATCACATCCCAGTTCCCAATTGTTTATTCAGATCTTCCAAATAAGTTTCTCTTAGAGATGATTTCTCCACATTATGGTAAACATGAAAAATAAGGGCAAGCTTTCTGTGTACTTTGGAGACGTTGGGGCTTTACTGGGCATATCACTAGATAAACAGGAGTATTTTTATACAAACCTCAGAACTTCAGCAGTTGGTCCAAAGCTGGTGACATTAAAATGCTTTGCTTCTAAAATTGCCATAATTTTGTGTTTGAGTGACATTTTTCTCTCTCTTCACTCAATGCAGGCTGATATTCAAGCCAGGCCAGGTATTCAGCCTGCTGTCTTCTGGTGTGAGGCTTTGCTGCATCTTCAAAAAATTGTTTCTTTTTTTTTTTCCTATCACAAACTTACTGTATTCTATAAAAAACAGTAACTGTTGGGGTTTTTCTGGGCTTAAAAATATTTTCGGTGGAAATGAAAATTCTATATTAATCCAGGCCCCTTCTTTTCACAATTTTAAAAATGTAGAGGAAAAATCAAGACTGTGGACTTAAACTGAATTCAAGCCCATATGTCACCAGATATTTTTGTGGGTTATTCCTGAAGGACGTAATTGTTAGGAAGTTTTTTCTTCTAGCTAGCTAAATTTGTACTGGGACATAAACAGCAAAGAAAGCTCCTAATTAACAAGGCAAGGGAAGCAATCAACAAGAAAGACCTCAAAGTCAAAGCTCAAAAAGAAGAAATGAAATTTTCAGTAGATGGGGACAAAGAAGTCTTTTTGATGTGGTGTAGGGTAGAAAGTCAAGAGCCAACTAAGAACAAAAATTAAGGGGATAGTGGGGATCAAGAAGGGAGTAAAATATGAAGAGATAAAGCATTGTGTGCGCTGAACATACCTGAAACCAGTGAAGTCCTAAGAACAGGGAATTAACACTAATTTATGTTATACTTCTTTTTTTTTTTTTTTTCCTTGCTATTTCCAACAGAAGAAACATGTTTACTTTGATCACAGAATGTTAATTAAATGCACTGATTCTTGGTAGCATATTTATGAACCATAGCTTGCATTAACAACAGCTCCATGTATATACACAGTAACTCACTTGTAAATCACCACTTCCTTATTGCTGCTCCATATTTTTTCATGATTTCATCTTACCTGTTTTGTCTGAAGGGAGAGGGTGTCTGTAACACATCTGAATCTTCGTGATAGCCCTAATTTAGGTGTTATGCATATACATTTTCTGTGGCTTTCTGGGCCACCCATCTATTAAATGTCCTGCCACTTGGCTGTTTTACATGGTGTCAGCTCGTGATCTGGCTTTTTTTACTCTGTTACCAAATCCTGACTTCTTAAAACATTAAATAAAATGTTTCTTTCAGGGTTAATTATTTTGGAGTGTGACAGAAACCAGCACCCATAAAGTTTGTTGACATAAAAAGAGTAGATGTGAAAATAAAAATGTATGCATGTCTACACCGAACCCCTGAGCTAATGCATTGAGTTTCAGATCTTGACAGAAACTTGGCCTCCATCAGTCCTGACTCTGTTTAAGTGACAGGATGGCTGGCAGCACTCACCAGTGCTTGCAGGATGTACTAATATTTACAAGCAAAAGAAGGTCTCTGGCTTTGTTGAAATAACACCACTTTCTTAATTTGACTGCTGCTTCATAGCAGACCTTAACAAACAGCTACCAAGGGAGGAGGTAAAGGACTGAGCTTTCATCAAATGCTAATGTTTACCTTAGACCGAAAAAGTCACAATTATATTGAACAGATTTCTGAAGGCAAAGTTATAACTCATGATATCATTCTTCTGGAATATCGTGCTCGGGATGACAATGTAAACACTGAGGAGTTCCAAAACCAAAATGCAAATAGAAAAAAAAAAAAAAAAAAAAAGAAAAAAAGATTGGACAAGTTTTTTTATGTAAACAATCAAAAATGGCTTGCAAATTGCCTGTCTGATATGAAGGTGTATAATGCATGTGTTGTATGTGTCTGGGGGGAGAGATGGAAAGCTATCTTTCATTTCCTTTTGATGAGTTGTTAAGGCTACAATGTTTAAATTAGTTTTCAAGTTTGGATCCAAAGTCACCTGGAGTTTCAGACAGATTTAATCTCACAATTTCTGCTTCATCTTGGAAATAAGCAGGTAAAATATACAGGATTAGTGTAATTGTTTTACACTCATAACATTTCTATTCATCTGCAAGGATGGCAGTAGTGCTTGGTGGAATGCTGTGGGATCTGTCTATCTGTGTTTCTATACACATCTGTACTGAATAGGCTAGTAATATATACAATATAGGTTAGTACTATATACAATAAATGTACACTATACATTGCTCTATGTAAAAGTTTTCACTTATCTAAAGAATTTGCATGTCCTCCACCAGCAGGGTGATTCCCACTTCATAAAGCAATTGCTCTCTTCACAGCCCTCTGCAGTAAAGAAAGAAATTAAAAAAAAAAAAAAAAGGGGGGGGGGGGGGGGGGAAAACA
>VZTM01012513.1:152006-246695 GCA_013400555.1 Jacana jacana | reverse complement strand
GGGAGGGGAAAAGACTGTGGAGAATCTGTTTGGATATGCCCAAGGTCATATAGTGAACGAACAGCAACCTGAGCAGGTACATCTAAACTATAAGCCAATACAATACATACACTACCCCAAAGGATATCTGGGTGAAAACCAGCTCTGTAAAAATTAAAATAACATTGCTCCTGATGTTGATGGGCCAGCCTAATTTTGTACACCACCTAGGCATACATAGAACCACTGAAGTCACTGGTATTCCCTCCACTGAAACCAGCATGAATTTGGCTTTTTGTGCCCAAAGGGCAATTTTACACTGACAGCGTTGGATTTTGATACACATTAAGATGGAAAAAAAAACCTGTGAAAGTGTACTTTTGCATTGATATACACCAACAGAAAATAAGAGTGGGATAATGAACCAACAAAAACCCCACTCACAGTGGCTGCAAGGGTCTGGCACACTGTGTATAATTGCAAATGTGTACTCCTAAATAAAATAATCATATAACTCTTCAGCTGCCATTTATAGCAAAATGACTAAAAAGACCCTTTGCTTTTCTGTGCAGGGAAATCAGAGAGAGGAAGAGGTGCAGCCCAGGCAAGGGGAGCATGTGGTGCTCTACTGTAGGGCACTGTCCCAAACGCCCCCAGTGAGGATCCCAGGAGCAGCTCAACATCAATGAGCAGCTTGTCTTCCACATTTCCACTCCCGGTCAGGGAGCTGGGCTCTTCTTAGCTATGTGTAGCCAGAAGTTTTCATCTTTTATCCCAGCATTCAGGTTTTCATGCTTTTGCTGCTGGGAAAACAAAAAAATCTTAAAATCTTTAAAAGGAAAGGGTGTGAGTATTGAGGTGTTCGACAAAACACAGTGAAATATGCAGCCTGAGGAATGAAAGAATGAAGCTATCACTGCTACTGGGGGTGAGTAGTATATTAGACTCACAGGGTGTTGCCAGCTCTGAGTTACTGAAGTTTCATCCTCCAGGTGAAGGTAATTTTAAATTCCAACTCTTCAATGCCCTATAATACGCAGCTATAAACTTCAGCGTGTATACCTGATACTAACTATCTGCTTATTTCCTTGTTCACTTCCTCAGTTTTTGGTCACCATAAGTCTAATTTTCATCGTCACTTCTTTCTGTTTTCCTCTAATAATTGGCAGTAGCTGCAATACAAAATGCTCTGGAATACGTTAAACCTCTGGAAAACCCCTCCCAAGCAAGTCTTGGATGTTTCATTTTATTAATATTTTAAAAGACTAGTTGTGGGTAGGCAAAGAGTGCTGGCACTAGCAACACCTAAACAAGTGAATAGAACACAGAAACTCCATGCAGGGACAAAGACATGACCATAGCAAAATGTCCCCTTGTATATTGGCTGAACGGGCTCATCCAGGACCCCTGGAAAGCAGATCATTTTCAAGCAAGTACACCTGAATTTAGATGTTTAAGTTTCTCAACTATGAAGTTGTGAATCAGGACAGTGAGAAGAATATGACCCTCACAGGGGTTTGTGGTGCATTCACTTCTAAGACCCTGACCACCACTTTGGATGACCTCTTGAATGCATCATCACTCACACTTCTAACAAAAAACAGCACTTTTATTTTTGAAATTGCTCTAATTTCTTTCCCTTTCCCTTGCATGGAAGTGGGGGTCCAGAGTGCCAGTCAGAGAGCAACTTCCAGTGAATATTAGAGACCTTGTGACACTGACAGCTTTGTAAAAGTATCAACATATCTGGGTTTTCATTGTTTCCTTGCTGGTATTTTCAAGCAGAGGGGTTTTGTTTTGTCTTGTGTCTTATTTGGGGTCACCATAGTGAGCTTTTGCTATTTTCCAGGAAGAGTCTTGGCAGAAGCTATTATGACATGAGTTTAAAAGGGTCTTTAACACCTGGTCTTTCAGCAGTCTTTTTCTCCTTCCATCATAAGATTATGGCAACTGTAGCTGTGAAAAAGACTCATTTTTTCCCTTCTGCTCTCTGTAATGTAATTTCAAGCCCAATCCTTTTACACTGTGAAGCATCTACGGTTCCTGTGGAATTCAACGTAGAAATACATTTTCCATATTTTTTAATATTTTAAAGTTAATTTTGGCAACTTGGAAGTTTGCAGATCAGGAATTAATACTCAGTGTGCGACTAGCCTAACCCAACCTTAGAACCAAAAATGCTCTTCATGTTTGTATGGCTTTTTTCTACATTTTGATTAAGAGAATAATTAGGAAATGAAAACCTTATTCAAATAGTCCCACGCAGTCCACAGGTTTGACGCTTGGCTGCTTCTGTGAAATAAAGAAGGAATTATGTAAATATAAGCCATAGCCAGTAAATTGTGTGACTGGCATCAGCCCTCTGGCAGCACTGCCTTTCAGATGCAAAATATTTCAGTAAGAGACTAATGCCTCGTAGAAATCCAGGACTTTGTAGGATGTTGAGCTGTGTAAAATGTGGCTCCTCCTTATGAAATGTCTTTGCACTAACTACAGTTATAAAAATGCCATCTCAGTTAAGCTACATTTTTAATAATTCTTAAAAAGCTGACAAGGTTCCTTGAGGGCTACCCTGAGGGCATGGCTGTTTCCGTGCTCTGGGTTGTTTGGTTGTATGTTAGGGCATAAAGCCACAGCACCTTTGAGCCCAAGGCACCTCTTGAGCACTGTTGTGCCTACACATAGAAACAACACTGTGGAGACCACAGGACAGTGCTTTTAAGTAACCTTTAAATACTATCTTAAATCTATATTGTAACAGAGATGCTTCTATATATGGTACTTCTAAACACAGTTATTTCAAAAGAGAAAAGACTAGGACTACCCTCCTGCTTTTTGTCCTCAGCAAAGGCCAAATGTTGCCTTTCCTTTTCATCCTCAAACATTTGGCTTGCGGTCAGGAAGGAAAAGCAATTTTTAAATCCCTTGATGAAAAATACAAATAGCATATATTTCAATTTTATTGCTGTTAAACAATTTATGCCCAAAATTGAAATATTTGAGTGTTCATAGAACTCTGTGTTTGNAATGTTTTAACAGTTCAAACATTGAATTGCAAAAATGATTCATTTTTGAGTGATCAGAATATATCATTCTGCATTCTAATAAAATGTTAAATACAGGCTATAATATAGATTACAGTAGTAATGCCTCTTGTAGGATCTGGCTATCGAAACTTGTTTTGATAAAAGTCCTGGAGTTAAGGTTAAGGTACCAAAGAACTGTAACTCACCAGTGTGTAATACCAGCTGGTGCAATATGATAATCCTGCAGCAGCAGCACAGGGTGGTGGAGAGATTGGTTTTCTAAGCTACGAATATGGGCTGCAGTTCACAGGTTGCTTCTCTACATACAAATCTAACTTGATTAAAAACAGAAGGATAACCCCTGTCTTTCCCCAGAACAATTGATAGCAAAATCAGAGCTGTAACTGCTCATCCTTTTCTTCCTGAAGAAACTGAAAAACTTTCACTGGAAGCATTTTCTTCCCCATCTGTAATAACCCCCTTCCCATAAGTCCCACATCAAGCTTGACATTGTATAATTTCTACACCCTGTCTCTTCATTAGTATCAGCACTGTATGTGCAACAGATTTAGGAGCACACTTCATATTTGAAAACAGAGTTTAATCTCATTTTACCAGCATACCTTGACAAAAGTTTTGGATTTTCATCTAGTTAAAAAGATACATTTATCATTAAGTTTATGCAGGTATAAAGACAGGTTTGTTTCTCCGAAGAGATCAGCTACAAAAAGGAAAACTTTAATAATACGCTTTGCTAAATTGCTCTTCTATTTCCAGCCCACTGTGATGTCTTTGGTTTTATTTACCTGGTGCCCATCTCCCTGGTGTCAGAACTACCCACGGGATGACACATTTGATGTTGCAGTAAGAAAGTCCTACACCTTCTTGCTGCCTCTCACCTGGGACACAAAATCAATTAGCTGAAAAAGGTTGTACAAGAGTGACATTTTGCAACAACTTTCCCTGAAAGTGGCTAAATTCGTGCTTTCTCATGTTTTGCAGGGAATCAATTTGGAAAGTTTGAAGCCACCACCGAGAAAATTCTTCCCCCAGCAAACAGACTCTGCAGACCTGGAGACATCAAATTCAATGAGCACATGTGGCTGAGTGGGATCTTGTTTGCTTCGTTGTAAGGAGTCCCTTTTGCCTTGTCTTAAAGCTGACAGGAAGGTTTCTGTGCCTTGTCATGTGCCAGATTCATCACAGGATTGAGAATTTCAGGAAAAGATAGGCCTTCAGCAGAGAGAATGTTAATTTCAATATGACAGGGAAAGTAACAGGATCCAGAATGAACTTTGTGTTTTTAAGACAAAATAAAAAATACAAAATTTTGGTCAAGTGATTTCTCTCTTTATGAAGTGCATATAGTAGGCAGCAACTTCAGCATTGTTCAATCAGGAAGATATTCCCAGTCCCATTCTAACAGTCAGGATGCCTGTCCTGAAAGTTCAGTTTGCCTGAGACATCCAATATTTCTTTGAGGAGAGAGGCTGAAAGAGAGGATAATTTCTCCAAAGCATAAGTCTTGTTCTCTTTTAAAGCTCAAAAGAACATACAACCTTCCTCAGAGATGCATGATAAAGGGATTTCCTAAATTTTCTCAGCAGAACTTTTTGTATTTCACCCAGCACTAACCACTAGAGCTGTCTGCAAAATTGCCATTAAAACAAAATTTTGCCAAAGATTTGGAGAGGATGGGGATATTTTTCCCTTTATTCCAACTCATTCTTGCAGGGAAAACAGCTTATTAATAGATAGGTCATTTGCAAGTATAGCTTCTTAGTTCTTTGGAGAAGGAATACGTCAACAGATCAATACATGACTTTCCATACAGAACGGGAAGTCAGATTTTGCCTAGTTTGTTTACAGATTATCTCCCCAAAAACAGAAGCGGAGGGGATTCCCAGCAGGTATCTGGGATGGAAGAGTTCTGACCTTCTAGTCCACCTTTGGGGCACACTTTACAGGGCATGATTTGCTGTCTGCAGCAAATGCCTCTGCAGAGTTGCAATTTAGCATGGAAAAAACAGTGTGCAAGGGTCTCAGCTGCCTTCAAGAAGCTTGCTTACCACAGAGCTCTTTGATCAGCTCTCACAGTCCCTACATATTTACAGTTTAATTACTGATAACAAATATTAATGAAGCAGAGAAGAAATGCTTTGTGGCATATTTGTGTCACCAACCAGCACTTGGTATTACCACCTCAGCAGCAACTGCTTTGTCACTATATAGGAAAGCAAGAAAGGAGAGTTTCCACAGTGTCCTAGCACAAGAGTAAATGGCTACTGTGCTGGTTACGATATGCTGTTCCAGATGGGAGACTGGTTAATTTAATAGCAGGCATCTGGAGGAAACCTAAGGAACAGAGATGTTAATTATTGCTAAACTTAATGGCACAAGCTGAGGTGAAAACAATTGCAGTCATTCAAGTTCAGCAGTAATCAGTTTAGTCCAGGAATAGGATATTATATGAAAGGGTCTCTTTCAATGGCATGAAAGTTATTGCCAATAAATGTGAAGCTGTGGCTTTAGCAAGGAAAGAAAGGCAACCCCACCAGCCAGCAGCTCTGCCTGTGGATGGTTGGCAGGGACCTTGACTGACCAGCACACATCTTATTCAAGAAGACTCTCCATGACCCTGTTCAGGTTTCCTAAACCATAGCACTCTCTTAATAAATTCAAGGGAAGACAATAAACTGGATACAAGTCAAACTGTACATGCTAAAAGATCTTGACTGTGATACTTTCACCTTTGTTCTGAGTGCATAACTGTGAGATGCTAGAGAAGTATTTGATATCAAAAGTGAGGAGGACAAGCTCACTCCCAGCCTCCTTAAGTGCTTTCTTCATCTTCTCTTGCTTCAATTTGTAGTGTCTGAAGCAGTTGTTTTGTCAGCAGTCAGGTTCAGCCGAAGCTGCTTCCTCCAGCTGCTTATTCCAGCACTTCGTTATTTCTCCAGCTTCCATTTCAGCTTCTCTTCCACTTGCTTTGTATGCATAATGAAAGGACAATCAGTCTCTTCGGTTGTGAGCATTTTGGGGAGCAGACAAAGGCTTCCTGGTTTTTCGTACAGCACCGATCACCAGAGGAGCCTGTGCTGGTTGGATGCACTGGTTTTTATACCACTGCAAGCCAACGAATAAGAAATACCTTTACAAATGCCCCTAGTAAACATCCTAGAGCAGTGACAAGGATTGGGACCATCATTGGGACCCCAGCTCTGTGTTGTCTTTCTCTATCCGTGCCTTCACTGTCAGTTCAAGATAGTGGAAATCCAAGAGCCTCAATCTCCAGAAGCTGAGTCTGCCCCTGGTTTCCTTGGCAGGCCTTGGGGAAGGCTTGGGTCCCCAATCTTGCTTACCACCTTGCCTCAGAGGCAGTAAAATGCTGTATTTCCTTTGTTATTCCCTCTGCTATTCCCTTTGCTCACCAAAGAACATAATGGGTGAGCAGGGATGGAAACTCCAGCACCAGAAAATGTGCCAAGGCAAAACTTGCCCATCAGCTGTCAACAGGCTGGCAGGAGCAAGAGCATTTGAGAGGCTGAGAGCCTCCTCAGTTTCCATCCTAGCACAGCCTCCAGACTGGATTTTGCTTTGCTTTCACAAGAAGAATATTTATTTCAGGGAACAGGAAAAGGATTGAAGCCGCACACTAAAATTTATGTTTTTGACAAGAAGCAGAAAATTGTTGCTGTCCTTTTGCTGATTTAACCTGCACAGTACATGCCACTAAATCACAGGGGGATGGATCAAAAAGCAACCTCTTCCCTGACATTTTTGGAAAGCTGAAATTCACACTGCCCCACTGCAGCCCCTTTGTTCCCATCATCCACTGGAGCCAGTTGCCTGCACCCCATGTTTCCACCACAGCTAGAGAGACCCTCTGCAGTACCAGAGCAGCATCTGCTGAGATAGATGTGTGCTCAGAGGTTGAGGGGAACCCACAAAAAGAGACAACAACCTCTCACAAAGGGCAAAAAGGGGCCAGTCTGAACTTGGCAAGCAATAACTTTTAAAGGTAAATAAAACTTGTAGAGCTCCACTGCCTGAAAGTCATGGGAACTGCAGCACTGTGAGCCACCTAGTAAATATATGAGCTGTCAGAGTCAATGAAGGGTAAGAGATGAGTAAACTCTGTGCAGGCTGATGGGCCAAAATTTCTAATGCATGCCTACTAAAATGTGAAAACTGGTTTATTTCTGGTGCCTGCCCATGCTATTGGCTCTGTCAAAGAAAACACATTAAAAGTCACCACCATAATTCTTAGCAAATCCACAGGATAATCTACTTACACACCTAACCAAATGAAGCTTGGAAAAATACTGCTACCAAAGCTTACACCAGGATGATAGGCTTTATGGTGTTACGAATAGAAACATCAGGAAAGTTGGGTTTGAGAAAGCTAGAGACCAATAAATTTAAAATAGCAGGTCATAATTATGCACACTCTTCATAGCATTAACGTATTTCTATCCTTTTTGTTACCAGTGAAACATCCTTTTCCCTGCAGCTTGGTGTTTTAATATATGGATGCTGTATTCCTTTCAAGGTTGTTGTTTAAAGCATTGCCTTCTGATGGTTTGTTTTAGCACCAAGACCCTAAATAGGAGTCAGCTCAGCTCTCAGCTAGGTTTCAAGGTGGCACCAAGTCAAGAGCAGGGAGCAGGGAATGAAGACACATGAAACAAAGCAAGGAGCAGCAGGGCAGGGAGCCCCAGAGAAGAGTACTGGTGCTTTGGGTCAGGAGGGAATAGTGGATGGGGCCAGCTCCCAATGGAGCTGAAAGAGTTCCAAAGAGTCCTCCACCTCTGCATTCCTCTGCTCTCAGCAAATACCTGTAAAAGCCATTAACAAAGTGCCGTTTTTTCAGGCACTTCCCAACTTTAGAGTGATTGAATTTGCAAGTTTAATATTCTCTCAGTATAGCTATACTGTGTAATGCATGCCCACGTAGCCCATCGGTACGTACACATATGATGTACAGATACACATAAGCGCATTTTGTATTTGAAATGCTGCAAAAGCAGAAAGAGCAGGTGTGGCTATCTAAACTATTTACTTATGTGCCTCTGCTCACATGGACATTCTGGGAAGATCAGAACTTTAAAAAAAAAAAAGGTAAGGACAAATAAAATAGCATTATTTCTTTTCCATACAAAGATATAATATTTTTCAAGAGTGCCATGGCACAATTATAGCTGTCCTGCTTGAACCACATCTAATCAATCTCCCAGTGATACAGATGTCAGAAGAAGTCTTTTATAGCCCATCAGGTCCAAGAACTAACTGTTGAATACAAAAAAAAAAAAAAAAATCCCTGGCTCTGCAGTCCGGGCTTCTGTATTTCCAAAGCCTGAGGGATGCATGGGATTAATTTTAAAATAAAGACAATGGATCAGTAAGTCCAGCCACTCACAGAAAGATAACCATATGGCTGAACCCAGTTAGCCCCAGGAAAAAAGAAACATGTATTTTCTTAACTTGAAATATATACTCTTACCAGCTAGCTTGGCTAGCTTGCAAAGTACAGTTTAAAAGTACCCAAATTTAGATTTTGATCAAAAATAGTTTTACAGAAAACAAAGATCAACAGAAGTACTTCAAAAGTTCATTTCAAACTTAAATTGAAGACCATATTTACTTTGATTTTAAGACAATTCATTACCATTTTTTGAAGCCCAACAGCAGAGCACACAATGAATAGGAAATGAAATGGCTGGTCAAGTACCTGTAACAGAACTAACAACAGAGAGAAAGCAATATGCTTGGCATGAAGGTGCAGGTAAAGATACTTCTAAAAGAAAGTGTTTGTGTGTGAATCTTAATGGCCTTGTACCGTAATAACTAGAGAGCTGAAATAATAACAATGTGCAACTCTTTAAAATTTGCCAGGTAAGTCTTGATCCAAAGACATTTTCTAACCTGGACCTAACCCAAGGGCACTTTCTTTAAGACAAAAGGAAGGAGTAATTTGGGTACAGACACACACCAGAATCACTGGGGACATCTAGGGCAGTAGGGAGGTGATTGTCCCCCTGTACTCAGCACTGGTGAGGCCACACCTTGAGTATTGTGTCCAGTTCTGGGCACCTCAACACAAGAGAGATCTGGAGGTGCTGGAGCGAGTACAGAGGAGGGCAACAAAGCTGGTGAGAGGCCTGGAGAATAAGGCTTATGAGGATCGATTGAGGGAGTTGGGGTTGTTTAGTTTGAGGAAGAGGAGGCTGAGGGGAGACCTCATCACTCTCTACAACTGCTTGAAAGGGCATTGTAGAGAGGTTGGTGCTGGTCTCTTCTCATGGGCAATTAGCAATAGAACAAGAGGGAATGGCTGCAAGCTGCAGCAGGGTAGGTTTAGGCTGGACATTAGGAAAAAATTTTTCACAGAGAGAGTGGTCAGTCAGTGGAATCAGCTGCCCAGGGATGTGGTGGAGTCCCCATCCCTGACTGTGTTTCAGAGTAGATTAGATGTGGTGTTGAGGGATCTGGTGTAGGGGAGAACTTGTAGAGTAGGGCTGATGGTTGGACTTGATGATCCCAAGGGTCTCTTCCAACCTAAATGATTCTATGATTCTATGATCTGACCACCTGTTCAAACCAGGTAGAACCCTGAAGGGATGGGAATCAGAACAGACTAACTGGGCTTCCCTGGTCTCCCCTGTGTTGGTGGAGCAGATGTTGCCCAGTGTCCTGGTGTTGAGCTGGGGAGCCCATCCTAGGGGGTTCACATCCCCTCTTCACAGGAATCTCAGCCAGCTCCTGGAGCTGGGCAAGCAGTGGTGCCTAAGTATGAATAATGTCTCTAATGAATTTAACCTCTACTTCTGATGGAGGCTTCTCAGGCTTTTAATTCAACATCACAAGGAACAGGGTTTGTGCGATTTTTCATCTTTGATTCAAGTAAAATTTGTGACAAATAGAGAAATAATTTACTAATTCATTTCCAGAATGGGAGCTGTATTGATTAATAATTCCTAGTCCTAATTTAACACTTCTTTTCCCTAATCAGATAGGTCAGCTTCATTTTTATCACATGGCAGCATAATTGTGAGCCTGACTATTTCATAAAGAGCAACCTGCTAAAACAAAGTTCCAATAAAAAGGATTATAGCATTTCAGGCCATTTTAAAGCCTTCTTTTTGGGTCTCATAACACTTCCCTTCAGCAACATACCTAACAATATTAAAGCTGCTATAAAATTTATTAGCTGGGAGCAGAGTATGAATGTATTCCTTCTCTTACTGCATATGACCCTGCTACTCCCGTGCTTGTTAATAGGCAGTGTCCAACCCCATATAAAATGGGCTTGATACACGATTGCATTGTTGATTGTAATTTTTGTCAGCACCTTTGTGACGGGCATCGCAGAATCGCTTGTGTGTCTGGCTCCTAGCTGAGAAGAATGGAGTCAATCAGTATATGTTTCTTTTAATTGCCTCTGTGCCTGGGCCTTGTTAAACAGCTTGAGGAAACCTGATCTATTGATGTCTCGTCCCCTATAAAATCCATCACTTCTGATGCAAATGGTTGAGCATGTGAACTTAATTCACTTGCCATCACTTACACTGGGAGTAAAATGTGGCTGGTAGAAAACAAATACCAAAAGAATATTAATGTAACTGGAGTAAATTCCATTTGAAGTTTGAGTGTGTCTTCATGAGAAATTTTTATATGGCTCTCACAGGGACAATTAATAATTCCAATAGAAATACTTATTTTTTGAAATGTCAAAACAAGTAACTCCTGGTTAAAAACTGGAAATAAATGGCAGTCCTTCCATACGTTTTATTTGGTTCAATCACCTGCTGAATCTTCATTTAAAAATGCCTAGGACAGGAAACAGTGATCCAGTCACACCTCATAACTGCCCAACAGGACCACAGTGCACCAGTGATCTAGAACTAGGTGTAGAGGGAACTCTTCAAGTGCTCAAGAGGATGTTGTGGAAAATACTTTAAGTCTTACAGAATACCCTAAACCAACACTGAATAATTTCTGTCAGTTTCTAAAAACAGTTCTGAGTGAAAAATAGAAAATTCTGCAGAACTGCAAGAATGTCTTTAATAATGACCCATAGCTTGTTAAACGCTATATTATTTTATGTTTATAAAAAAAAAAAAGTGTCTGAGGCTTATTTAAGCATTCCTACAGAAAGCAAAGGAAGCAAGCAGCTGTCTAAGATCCTGGAAAGAATATCCTGGTTATTGCCCACTATTGTAATAAGTTAAGACAGGGAGAGATTTCCTTCTGCCCATAAATATTTTTGTCCCTAAACTTGTGCACCGCTAATTCATCACTGCAGAAGATCACAACTAGAATTAGGTCCTCAGAAATGTCTATTCATCCTTTTAAATCCAGCTGGATTTCACAAAACAAAAACAAAACAAAACAAAACAAAACAAAAGTTACACATTCTTGTTGCCCTTCTTGGTAGCTCTGAAAATAGAGACAAAGATTTTTACCAAGCACAAAACAAAAATTAAAAGGCTCTAACTCTGCTTTCATCAGTATGTAATGGCAAGGCTTATTTTGAGCCAACTAGATCCAAACAAGCTGGCAATACCAGCCATCAAAAGCTTCTGTTTCTTTCTGCAGTAAGTGCTTTATTTTGTAAACTTTGGTCCGGTTTCAACTACTACTTTAAAGTAAAAATAGCATCTATTTCCAAAGACATAAGTGGCCCCTGGTAGGGATTTTCAAACTGAGTAGCCAGTTGTACCTCTATCTCCAGGTAACGTAGACAGTCTTATAAAATAAAGAGGATGAAGAGGCGGCAAAACCTCCTATGAAAAGACACACGAGGTTTTCCACCATCAAGTCACCAGAAGACACTCAAGTAAAACTTGAAAAGCAACCCCAGTTTCTCTAGGAAGAAATCTGTCACTGAATCCTGGCAGACTCACTTGTAACCATGGTGAAGAGAAGTATTTTTAATATATGGAATATTGGAAATTATTTATATCAAAAAGTTGCAGCTAAAATTACACAAGAAATCAAGTGCCTTTTGGTGGTCAGAAAAATGACAGGATTCTTTCCCACAATTCAGCTCAAATTTCAGATTCCTTTCAAGAAAAGAAAGTTAATTTGGATCCAGCTGTGGTATATCCGTATGAAGGGTTTATTGTGTACAATAATCTATGCCATCTGCTTTGGCTATTGGAAAATTTGTTAGCAATTGTGAGGCTGGTCTTCTTGTGAAACACCTCAGCTTCTCCAGTGTAAAACCATAGAATTTGCCTTTTTGTTCTTCTACTCCAAAAGAAAACATGAATAAATTTGGCAATTGCATTTCCAGAATCACAACATTGCCATATAAAAGATTACTTTTAAGAACTCGTGAAAGGACCTATGTCTGCTGGTTTATATATCAGCTCTTAGCTGAAAAATGACTTTACATATTCCTCAGAGTGAAGAATGTTTGCCAGAAACTTAGCATTCATAAATGAATTTGTCATGAAACTTTGACCAAGTGTTTATAATGATCACCTTGAGTATATAAACAGCTTTAGTGGTTTTTACAGTCCTGCATCCTCCTTTTTTAAATTTTTTTTCTATTGTGTTTATCACAGTCATTTCTCACTTCACTGGTCTGTTTCTTCCTGGTAACCACAGGACACCATTCTGCTTTGTAGAGCTATGTGTCTTGAACAAATATTGAAAGCAATGTTTGATGACTGAAAATAAAAACAGGGATGTATCAGGTACCCAGAAGGAATCCCTGAGTTATTCTTGGGACATTCTATGAAAAAAAAAAAAAAAATTATCATAATCTTACATACCACAGCTTAAACATGTATCTACTGGAGTTAAAAGAATGGAACAGGATAACTTCCAGAAAGAACAATTACAGAAAGACATGACACAGTTCTTGGCTGAGAGTTAATGCAAGAGACAGCCTCTTATGTGATATCCATCAATGAAAAGTACAAAAAAACCCCACGCTCATATTGAGGTAAAAGGTAGCTAGCAAGTCTATCTTTGGAGAACTATTTTCTGACCCTACACCGATCATCTTTCCCTTCTCTATTGTCTGCTCTTTTGCATCCAAGGAAAAGCCCAGATTTCCATATTGTCTTATCTCCTTATCACTTCCTAGTGTTCCCCTTGGTGGTGCCTTCTCCCTCACCTGAACTACACCTGTGGCTTGTACCCACACAAAATGCAAACTATCTCTAAGCTTTCTTAATAAGCCTTCTTCTTGTAGGAGCTTGCAGGAGTGGCAGTAGGTGTTTATACCTAGGCTGTCCCTAGCCTCTTGTGCATGTCTAGCAGAATAAATTACCTGCATGCAGTTACTGTATGAAGAACAAAAGTCTCTTTCATCAACTTCATCTCACCAATAGACAAAAGAATGATTCTCTGCAGTCTGCTATGCATATTGCTGTATTCTCCCAAGAGATGATCCATTTATCTCAGATAAAGCAGCAACAGGAAGTGCTGCTAAGTCTGGATATCTTTTTCAGCTATTTCACAGTACTTCAGGTTCATCTAAGATCCTCAACTGCAGAAGGCCATCGATCAGGACAGAATGGGCCTGTAATAGGGCAGCACTCAATTGAAGTTAAGTAAACTCACCCAGATAGAGCCTACAAAAACAAAGCAAGTAGAACAGAGCTCCTTGCCTCCTGTGGGAGGTACAGCAAACTGACAGAACAAGCCCCCAGAAATAAACCCACTCACCTAGCACACCTGCCTATGAGCAATCAGGATAATTCAGTTTGAAAGCCCACACATCTTAACTAGGAGCTTCACCTCTGTCTTGTTTATAACCTCTCTTCAGGTATTTACATACCTTGATAAGATTTTGAGTCAGCAGGGCTACTCATATTGCTACACACTAGGCTGGATAGAAAATAAAGGTAGGGTTAGGCCCTAAGTGTGCAATAATGGCTGTGATTAATGATGCTTCATTAGCATCTACACTGCCGTGTGCCCAGGTGGGTCTTATCTGAGGCAGCAGCAGCTGTGGGTTTAGGCTCCAGAAAGATCACTTGTATTTATTGTGTCCTTGATGTGGGGATATCTTAATTTTGTGCTTATCATCGGAAAGCTTCTGAGCTAGGGTCTGTCTAAGTCCCTCGTTTCTGCCAGGACTATTGCAAATTTTCTGTTGACCCCTGCCCTTATGATATTGGATTGTTCCTTCAGGTAGTTAATTAAGAGCTGCGGTTCCCTGAATGATTCATAATGTCTGTAACACCTTTTTGCCTATTCAGAAGCTGTGTTTGTGACAGTCACGGCCTTACCATGATCTCTCAGGACATTGCACTGTTACCTGCTCTCTCACCTGGGCTATACCCATGGTGTGGTGATGGTGTTTGCTTAGCTTTCGTCTAGCAGATGTGGCTCAGTCCAGAGTTGCTAGAAGCCCCTGATCATGTTTTTCCCCCAGGGGCAAAGTGTCACCTAGGTAGATGCTAGTAACCTCCAGACCATCACAACCTTGTTGCATTTCCCAGTGAGCTGCCATAGGTGCCAAGCACAACCGAACCAGTAGGCAGGGGAAATAGTTTCTTTTGCACATATAAGGTGTTAAATCTGAACAAACGTGTTCTGTATTTCTCCTAAGGAGAGTGCCAGAACCCTGCTGATGGATCAAATGTAACAAAATATTTGGTTTCAGTAAGGTCTCCACTCAGAAGTAATGGAATATGATCCTTTTACACATAGAATTTCTTCCATTGGGCTTATACTTAAGCTAGGGAATGTGTCCTTTTTGTGCCTTGACCAGCGTCTGGGGATTTTGCTTATGGCTGTGAGATCAAAAGCCAACCCAACTCTTCTGCAATGCAAAGGAACTTGTCTTCAGACTGGTGGAAAGTTTTTACTCTTCCAGCTTTTCTTTCTCTCTCTGCCACCTTTAGAAGACAGGCTTCATCTTTTCCTGAGAAAATATGGTCTCTGCCTTTCCAGGGGTCTGGGCTCTTTTTGCTGATGTCAAAAAAACAGGCATGCTTTTACCTCATTGATGGGTGCACCTTATCTTGCTATGATTAAAGATGGTTTAGGTGTCTTTTCTTCCGATTTTTGGAAAATCCATACATTAGCTGATATACTGCCACTCCGCATAGCAAAGATGACTGCGCCAAGTTCTTTATGCTACTTTCTTTTTCTGTTGGCTTCACTGCCAAAGGAGCGCCAGAGGAACGATTATATCACTCTTTGTAGCACCAAGCCAGATCATGTTCCTGTGTTCAGCTCCAGCTAAACAAGAAGATCTTTTGTTTGCATTTGACGGTCCATTCATTTTCTGTCATGATACTGCACTCAAGGCAGTAACCCTGCTGTCTCTGCGTTTCATATGCACGCTCCTCACAACCTATTGCAAAATGAGGTAATCTTCACCCATGCTTTGCCTCATGCTATTTACCACAGCTCAGGCAGAGCAGAGTACACTGTGTAACTCTGCTTGATTTACTTGTGCCTTTCTACTTCATATTTTCCCTCCATCTCACCCAATTTTGATTCTTTGTCATCTCCATAGTGCACACAGTCTGCTCCTCATAAACCTCCTTTTAGACCCAGAAGTTTTCTGCCTGTTCTGCACACAACTTATCTCTGGAGCTTGCAGGGAAGTATGGAGGGGAGGCTGCAGGCACTCAGTGCTCTTCTTTGCCAACATGAACCATCTCCACTGCCAGATGCCTCTCCTCTGTGACTCACTGCTCCTTCAGCTTTTCCCCGTCACTGGCTTGGCCTGAGGGATATGCACAAGGGGGACAGACAAATCCCCGACTTGTTGGGGGGGTGATTTGACAGCAGGGAGAAAGTAAAAATCCCTCCTGGCTCCACACCTGCAGTGCACTTCACCACGTACATGAGCAGAGACAAGGAGAGAGGCGAGCATGGCAACGCATATAGCAGATGTCACGGTCAGCAAAACTCCCTGAAACCTTCTCTGATATTTAGCTTCCAAAAGACATGCTGCAGTTCTACTCTGAAGTTGAAGAGCTCGTTAGGCTTTGTTATTTAGGCAGCAGAGAGTGGGTCTGACCACACTCTCACGTTTGTCAGTACGCACATTTATAAGTTTAATATAGTCCTGCATTTGTTTAACTGCCTGCTGCTGCTCACCCCAACGGAAGGACACAGGAACTTGCAGTCATGCCAAAAATGTATTGAAATGTATAAACACATAACAAGTAAGCTTCTGAAAAACCCACAGCTTAAAATTAATAAGAAAAATTGTACAAAACCTAATACTTAACTCAGGAAAAAGAGATCAGCGACCACCAGCCCTCTGTGAGGGACCGTCATCTCACATAGGTCAGTAAGCCTTTCATCCTGGAAGCTTCAAATGCAGCAGGTGACTTTAATCCCTGTAGCACGGCAGAACAATATGTACCAAGGAATTTGGCCCCTGGCAAAGTGCTTTTCTATTAGCAAGAATCAAAGCAGCATGTGTGGTCTGCAAGCGGGTCTATTCATTATCCCCCTAATTCCCACTCTGATGTCCTTGTGTTGGGGGCTGTGCTTGCTGGGCTCACTAGCAGCTGGAAATGGGTGAGCGTTACACCATGCCCATGTGCTGTGCAAAACTATCAGCCTCTTGCCTTGCAGAACGTGCAAGGACTGGAGGGAGCCCTGGCCAGGCAGGCAGCATTTGCGACATGGCACTCAGCAATTTTGGAGGTGACATAGAATCATAGAATGGTTTAGGTTGGAAGGGACCTTAAAGATCATCGAATTCCAATCCCCTTCCATGGGCAGGGACACCTCGCATCAGCCCAGGTTGCTCAAAGCACCATCCAGCCTGGCCTTGAACACCTCCAGGGGTAGGGCAGCCACAGCTGCCACACAGGGCAACCTGTTCCTGGGTCTCACCACCTTCACAGTAAAGAATTTCTTTGTAGTATCTAATCTAAGTCTACTGTCTCCAGCTTAAAACCATTACCCCTTATCCTGTTGCTTCACTCCCTGGTAGAGTCCCTCCCCATTTCTCCTGTAGCCCCCTTTATGTACTGGAAAGCTAGTATAATGTTTCCCCAGAGCCTTCTCTTCTCCAGGCTGAACAACCCCAAAGCTCTCAGTCTGTCTTCATAGGAGAGGTGCTCCAGCTCTCTGATCATCTTCATGGCCCTCCACTGAACCTGTTCTAATAGGTCCATGTCCTTCCTGTGCTGAGGACTCTCAGAGCTGGATGCACTACTTCAGGTGAGGTCTCACCAGAAGTCATCTGGCCTTCAGCTTTCCAAGAATGCACTTCACCTCCGAGCCACAGTAGCCAGCAAAGCATGGAGGGGCTCCTTTGCCAGACTCACAAATTCTTCACATCCCTGCAAAAGCCCAGGAGCAAGTGTTGTCTGCAGCTGAATAACACTTGCAACTGGCAGAGAGTTGGAGGAGAGAGAATGAAATTAAATTAAAATCTGTGGTCAGGAAACAAATGAAAACATGTGTCAGGTAAAGGTGACAGATTTCCCTACTCCATTGGGTCTCAAGGCTCCGCTCCAGTATCTGTATTCTCTTTCGCTAGTGGATGGTGGCTGGAGTAGAGGCTCATACCTCAGAGGGTTCCTGTCCATTGCAGCTCTGCCAGGGGAAGCTGCTGCTGCTCTATATCTCCACTTGCAAGACAAGGTACATGGTGTCTTCTCAGTACTCTGAGCTTTGTGGATTTTGTCTTTATTGGGCATTTTTCCTTTGAAATGCTTTGTCCGTCATGACACGAACAAAGATGTTCGTGCAGAGAATTTTTTTGCTGAGTCAATCTACCAGCCTTTCAACATTTATGATAAACAGGGCAGGAACTGTACTACCATAACCCCGAGATTTGGTCCCTTAATGGGATTCATGCTCACCACTTCAGTAAATGGAGCCCAGTTCATCCACTCTCTGTAAAGACTCACTCAGTGTAAGACTGAAAAAGCACTGTAGTTTGTGAATTGCATATTTTCCCATCTAAAGTAAAAAAAAAAGTAACTCAAAAACTGTGTCAATATCTTTAATACTACATTTGGAATTCTGGTTTGCCTTTATCTTTTTTTAACACAGTGTTTTAATTTTCTTCCTAGATATTGAATTTTTTGGAGAGAGACTTAGAAAGCACATAGTGACACTTGCAGACTGTTTGTTTTTTTCTCTTCCAAACCAGCATATGGTTCTTTTCTATTAAGGTTTCACACCTCTGGCTGACATATAATCTGTTTGCTAAGAAAATAGGCTTTTATCAGCTTGTGAAAAGTTTCTTACAAAAAGAAAAGCCAGTGTATTTTGATAGTTTGCTAAACATCTGGAACTTTTTCTTTTCTAAATTCATTAAGACCTGGCTCTCCAAAAGGGGTGAAGGTGTTAGCAGTCTCTGAAGGCGATGGGCTGGATGATGTGTTTGCTGTAACCAAAGAGTTTAGAAACCACAGTGGCGTTGCTGAAATACTAGAGATAAAAGGGAAAGTAGGGATAAACCACTAAGGCATCAAAAACCAGCTGGCTTGCAACAGGAATTTCCATTTTGACTTTCAAGGGACTTGATCAGGTCACATAGGCTACTGCCAGTCCCCACTGCTCTCCACTCCTGGTGAATTTTGCCCAGGGAATGAGGTCGGGTTGGGGGCACAAAGCAGAGAACAGAGGTCAGGAGCCTGGTGAAAGGCTCAGGTGTGCCAGAGGGACCAAGAAGAGAGGGGAAAAAAAGCAGCAGAATTTCAGAGGGAATGGGTTTCAGATCCAAAACCTGTCATGTTTCACCATTACTGGTGAGAAAAAAAAACACAAAAAAACACAAAAACAACCAACCCCCCCCTCCCCCAAAAAACAACAACAAAAACAAACAAACAAACAAAGAAAATAAAAACAAAAACAAAAAAAAACCCCTCCAAATTAATTCTGGATTTTGCAAAAAAATCCCTCTGTCTCCAAGCTTTTTCAATTCAATTCTTTCTTGATGAAACAATTCTTGTGAAATTATACATTAAAAAAAAAAATTATTTTGAAAACATCAAAGTAAAATATTTTGATTTTTCAAAGCTTGGTAGTAATTTTTTATTCTGACTAGATGTGTATGCACTTGGACATGCATTGTTATCTTGTTTTTCTAATGGCTGATTTTTTTCTCCTAGTAGTAGTAGGGGTACCTACTCCATTGTAAGGCCATTCAGCACTCCATAAGCTTTTCTCAAAACCAGCCATTGATTTCTCAAGCGAGGAAGGATCTTCTCTTCACAATTCCTTCAGAATTTTTTAATCCCTAGGACAACGTACCGGTGACAAGTTTTATTTCTGCTCACACAGGACATTGGCTAATGAGTAAATATTGAGACTTTAGAATTCATTTTAGCAATTCATTCAACATTTATGGCTCAAAATGAAATGTCAGTTGCTAAATTTTCTATGACAACATTGATCATTCTGCAGAGGTTTAGGTAAACACGCTACATATTTACAAAAGCTTACTATTTCTTAACACTCAGGCATACAATCAAGTTGCATAGGTTTAATGAACTCCTTGTCAGCTGAGAGGAGGTTTAAATGAACTCCAGTTTAGATAAATGTATCCGACTGCCTTTACCAGGGGCTGAGAGGGCTCAAGAAGCGAGTCGTGGCAGTTCTGCAGCTGCACGGGGACACACCATGCTCACTGCATGCTTCAGCTCCCACTGCAGCCCACCAGGCTCTTCTACCTTTTCTCACCTGATCAGTCATGGGGCCGAGCATGACCTAGATAAGTGTAACCCCACAATATTGCCGTCAGTGACACAGGCAGGGAAGAGACCTGTGCAAAGCTTTCATGAAACTGGTGTGCAGCAGCTCTGGCATGGGATGTCAAAACCACTCACCTTGTTTTGCAACCACCCCTGGTTGCATTGTTTCACAACCGCAAACCGTCAGGCATGCTAACACTGTGAAAGCTCCATGGGGTGGTTTGGGGTTTTTTTGCAAAGGCAGTTTCTGCCCAAAGAAGCTCTGATTCTCTTGCAGAATTCATGCATACCAGTAAACCTCAGTCACTGAAACAGCGCTGTCCCACCTAGGGGCACCACTGCTTGGAGTAACACTTGGTTCTCTAAAGGCGATGATGTACTCTTCAACTAGAGCTCCAAGGTAGCTCACAGCAAATTTTCATATTGGACTTGTGAGCAAACAGTACCTGAGCCCCCCTCTCTGATGAGATGACCTGCACTCTATCATCAATCACAGCAGACACCACGGGACACTCCATGGCCCTTGAATCACCCTGATGACAATAGCCCTACGTCAGCACAGAAACAGGTTTGTTGTGATGGTACCAAGGTCCTTGAGCTGCCTGCACAGCCTGCTCCATTGAGATTATGGCAAATTTTACATCCTCCGAGTTGTCATTTCAGTGCCATTTGGGAGCTGAACATCCACTTTCAAAGGAGAGGAGAGGAGAGGAGACCTCAGTAGTTAGTGCAGTTGGCAAACCATAGGGTAGCAAATTCTCTTTTGTTGCTATCGGAGATAAGTGAAATATATATTTGCATATTATTCCTGGATGATGATGCTCTAATCATTCCAGGGGAAGACGGGATGCATAATTATTACTAAAAATAACACAAGTGCTTCTCTATTTTTGCTGCTTAGTGCTCAGCATTTGTATGGCAATGCCCAAATACAGGTGGCTGTATATTGCAATGTAACTTTATAGTCATTTATTTCTTACCTTCTCTTGATTTGAATCAGAAAATGGAGGGGTTTGGTAAGAAATATGAAGCAAATTGCTGCAAGCAAGCAAATCCCAAATCCCAAAGAGCAGGTGTACATTTCCATAATGGCTGCAAGATTTGGAAAGCTGTGGCACTCTGTTGCATGTGTCTTGGAAGGGAATTAGTAACCTTCATGTGCTTTGTCCTAGTGATTGAAATAAATTACTTGCTTAAATTACTAAGCAAGATGACCCATCTGTTGGCCCATGCATGTTCAGATTCTCAGCGGGTTTATTATTCCAAATAATGACTGCCATATGCAACAGTAAACAGTTCTTTTAAGATTGACTGAAAGATCCTGTGCTACTTTTGAAGGCAATTTACAAAAGTTATTCATGTTCCCCTCAAGAACCTGCCATTCAACTAAACTTTTAGAAAGCGATCCTGACTGGTTTACCCTGACGGAGCTATTGAACTGCTTTTCTGTGAAGGCAGAGACAAAATGAGAGCAGGAGTCTGGATTGGATCAGATTTTTTCTTCATGAATGAAAAAGACTGAAAATTATGAATTATACAGCCCTGCAGCCCCAAACAGCCCCAGGCGTATCCCAAATTGCTTGTTTATTTGCATCGCCAGCACAACTATCATTTAATCAAGTTGCAGAAGAAATCAATGTCTTTAAGCATGTATTACAGAATATATCTAAGATGATGGGAGTCCCAGTAACACTCCCCAAGCCACCAAAGAAAATAAAAGACTCTCCCAATCCAAATTCACCTTCCTCTTCAGAAATGCCTGAATGACTAGCTGAACTCTATAATGCTCCCCGATGGTCAGTAATTTCTGCCCCCATCAGACCCAGGGAAACAGAGTGTCCCAGGGATGATGGGTGTCCCCAACCACATTGTCCCAGGGGTCTCCAGAGGCACAAAGCAGCAGGCTACCAGCATGAGCATCCATGTGGCGTCCATGGCTAGGGCAGAAGGCAGGGTAAAGGTAGCACCTGAGCCAGCAAGTAGACATGCCACTTGCTGTTAGCCCTCTCAGAATGAAGAGATCATGGCACAGGGAATTTTACCTAGATAGGGAGCATTTTCCCTGCTGGAAAATTAATAAGTGCAGCTAGAGATGGACACCAGCCTACATAAAAGATGAGCATCGTCAGGTTATCCCTGGGCAGCTTCTTCTGCCTCTCAGTCACTTTTTGAGTCCCTGTTCGATTTAAAGCTGGCAGAGCCATAGCACTGAGCAAGCACAGAGCACAAGAGTCATCTGTTGTCAGGGAGGGAGATGCTGGTGGTGGTCCAGCCCACACCCTACCCACCATACTGGTGTGCAGACATCCGCAGCTCTCGGCGCTCGGTGGGACTAAACAAAACCACACTTACCCTCAAACTGTGCATGCCCTGACAGGTCAAAGCATGTGCCTGTGTGTTGGATTTGATCACCTCCCTTTGTTTTATTATTCTTTATTGCTGATCTTCTGTTAAATCCCACTGGTTCCCATCCTCTAACCTTTCCCTGTTCGGGAAGGGCTAAAAGCCAGATTTTCTCAGTCCTCCGATACTTAATAAATAAATAAGTGGCAAGGCTCCTTTTCATAACTTCCTTTGCCTTTAATTTAGACCATCCCCATTCCAGCCCTAGGCTGAACCCACATTCAATTCATACAAGGCCCATAAACCATGTTAAGACCACTGAGCATCCATGATTTGTTCATGATGTTAACAGTGACTCACCATGGCCAGATTACAGATGTTAAATTGCTGATGGATGGCCCACATCCAGCACGTGGTATTCAGCTGAGGTATTAATCATGTGTGGAAAGATCTTTCTTTTTTTCTTTTGGTCCCTGTGAATAATGAAATCTCTAATACAGTATATTGTACTTTACAAGCTCACTGAAATGAACTCCTTTCTAAAAAGAGAAAAGGATAACACTATTAAAGTAGCCGAATGCTGTCCATGATATGATGACATATTAGGACTTTCTGGATAGCTAAATGAGTACACTTGCTTTTTGTTGATTTATGCTAGTGGGATAGGCCTTTCTTTAAAAAGCTCTTTCCCATGAAGGCAAGTTTTCTTGTTTCCCTCTTTCTTTGTTGGAAGCACCTAAGTTGTTGAGTGCGATTCTGGCTTGATATACAGTTGTTCATGAAAAATGTGAAAGAAAAGCATGTCAAGGTGCAGGAGAGAAAGACTAAGTGGGTAAGATCTGGGTAAGAAATAACTCATGTGGAGTTGGAAATAATGTTTTCCCGGGGCATGCTGTCAGAGGTCTATCTTCTTCTGAGGTACTGAATGAGAATCAAGTGTGGGAATCTTCCACACCATTTCTTGGGTTTCCTTTTCCTTTTCAACTGACATGAGCATTTTCTTTAGTAAAAAAGTAGCAAGTTCTACCAGGCAGTGTACATTAACTCCCTGTGATAAGAATGCTTATTATCATTGTCCTTTTCCCACATGACTTCAAGAAGAGCCTTTCCCTACACTTCTGTTCATTTAACAGCTGTTTTCCTTATTAACACACTCTGTAGTGATATTTTTTTGCCTAGTCACACTGCATTGATAACAAAGAAATATGTTGACAATAAAAAATTTAAAAAAAAACAAAACAAACACACAAAAAAGCCCCACAATGAAGCAAACTGAAAAGAAAAATCAAAGTTCTCTGTGTAAATGAAGATACTTCACATCAGAATCAATAACTCGCTTCTACCTTAGCCACAAAACTCATGCTTATAGAAGGACAAGACAACAAATGTGTGGGTGAACACCTTCACTCTGTGGAAGAATGATAGACAGTAGCCTGACAAATTTGTCCTGCTTTTTAGGTTATGCTAACTTCACTGGTGTACCAAATTAGCTCAGTGACAATTTGTTTAGAGCTCTAACACACACACATAGTGAGCTCAACCTCTCCAAAATCACACGGAGATGTGTTAAGCCAAGTGCTTGTGCTTTGGCCTCCTAAGTTTACCACTATGGCCCAAAACCTATTTCACCTTTCCTCACTGAGAGAGGAAATTACGCAGAGGTAGAATGCACCTCACGCAGAGGGACTAAGTTAAATTACGGGGGAGGAAGGGGGGATGCCCCTTTTCTGTTGAAATCTTTTCAAAATGGCAAATTATGACAATTTTAACATGCTCTGTTCAGCCTGATATTTCTGGTTCAAGACAGGATTTATGTGCTCCTAGTCTTTGTTTTAGGAAAGCATTCATAATTCCAAAAGCATACCAGCATGTGCTTAAATGAATACAGAGTACCCAACTGGAAGATGTTGCTTCACTTTTGAGGGAAATTAAGCAATTAATATAGGCGTATCTGGAACAGCTGAACATAACACTGAAAATCTCTCCTGATAGCCTATAAATACTTATCCTAGACCTTATGTGTCATAGTGTGAGAAGATAACTGATACGCTCAGACAGCGTGATTGTCAGGAGGGGATGGGGACTGGAAACTCTATTTCAGGTGCCAAGACAATTTTCTTGAGAAAGGAAATTGGAAACCGGTGGACGGTAGAATGCACCTCACGCAGAGGGACTGCTGTAGGCTTTGCCCTGCACACCTCTCACACCCACTTCAGCCTTCAAGACACCATTTAGAGAGGGCTTAAACAAGAAACAAAGCAGCATGGGGTCAATATCACCCTACTTTAATTAATCACTACCGCATTGGAAGCAATATCTTGGGAAATATAATGATAGTTGGGCCATATGAAGCAGCTGCAAAGTTTCTTAGCAACTTTAAGAAAGACCCTTCAACCCTTTCTCATTACTCATATGATTAATGCTTATCCATGTGAATAGTTTCATTGATTTAACTCACACTATTTCTGTAAGGACTTCAGAATCAGACATAGAAATACAAAATTGTACTCTTCCCCAGTTATTTCAAATCCAGATTTATTTAAGTGCAGTGAGTAACTCAATAGACCCTGGCCCATAGAGGCGTTCCAGGAACTACTCTGTAACTTGGGGATCCACTTTAAAACAGTACCAACAACTACAGTGTAATCTGTCTTTCTGGTCCCATCTGTATCAATGATGTTGTTTGAACTCATTTTAAAGTTAGGTGTTCATAAACAATCTTTAAAAGCAGTCTCCACTTTGATTCAACTCATGAAAAGTCAAGAAGAAAAAAAAAAAACTGGGCAAAATAAGAAAGGCACTAAAAACATAATAGAATGACTTGTTGAAGTTTCAGTTAAAAAGCAATTTTGCCCAAACATATTCATTTTTTCAAAACTGCCTTTATCTTATGACTTTTAAAAAACCTTTTCACAAGTCTGGTAAGTAGCTATGGATAGCATAAGTGCTTATTATTCCCTGGAACACCACTATAATACTCTTCCACTCAGAATGGTCTGTATTTTTGACATATGCAACAAGCCTAGACAACTTTCTCAAGATCATTATTCACTGGGAATCTCTAGGCTGTCTCTTGTTCTATCCCTAAGCAGCCTTCATCTATCTTTTTCAACAAATTTTCTTCAACTCCTTATGAATCACTTTGCTGCTATTTTAGGGTAAATCTCCTTCAGTATAAGGAGCTGCTTCTCTGAATGGGTGAGGGAAGCTAGGAGAATACTGTTCTTGTGGTAATGACTTCATATGGGTTTTCATCATGGAATCATCACAGGGGTTGTAATCCATGTTTCAATTAAAACTGTAGAGAATTTTCTAAGTGACACGTACTGGAGGACTTTCATCAAATGTTCCGGTATGTGCCTGTTATTAACACCTCTCCATCAGGTTTTCATTAGATATCCATTTGATACACAAATCACATGTCTGCAGTTAAAAGTCATCTCTGTTCTAGCCAGAGTCCTGGACAGACCCAGTTTGGCAATGGTAGCAAGTGATTTATGGTCCATTTCAGATAACATTTCAGCTTCAATAAATAATGACATGAACTTCTTTACACCACCAAGCTAAGCCCATGGCCTTATTCTCTGTCTGTATATTGACACTCAATTTTGGGTGGCAGGTGGCATTTTTTTCTTTAGTGAAGTGTCAGAAAAGTTGCTCGTCTCCAGGTTTACAACACATTCAGAAGAAAACTGAACAAATACACACAGTGGGTGCAGCTATAGATAAATTAGCTTCATATTTACCAGAATTGTACCTCAGCTTTGTATCTTTTCATTACTTCCTCCATTTCTCAAATTCAGCTAATGCCTGTGTCCCACATTCTTCAGGCATCTTTGCACACACCAGGGCTCTCACATGACCGACTTTCCCATTGCTAGGAACCTTCATATACATCCCTTTCTGTATAAATATGGGTAACAGCATTGGTTCTACTCTGAACTGCTCACACACAGTTTTGGGTTAGTTCCTCTTCCTGGTACATTATTCTCTGATACAAATTTACTAATATTTATCAGTTAACTTTAGCCAACCATTTCTGGTTGTCTTCTGGTTTGTCCCAGATCAAAACATCACCTATATAAAATACTCTTGTTCGGTGTCATTAAAATGTGGTGCGCTCTCAGCAGGGCACCTCAGGCCCCTCAAAAGCCCTTCATGGAAATTGTGTTTCCCAAAGGACGTGTTAAATTTGCATAAACAAATATTCTTAGTTTTAATGGAACTAGTGATCACAGTGGTCACAGAACGGTGTCTTTCAAGCAGAAATGATGCAGTTAAAGAGTGAAACACAGGGTCAGTCCAGCATAGAGACTCATAGGGAAAGGTCTCAGCCTTGAGTTCTAATGTCTTACCACAGTGTAACAACACACTCGTTCTGCAGTTGTCCCTTCTCCACCGGTTTCCAGTGTCCAAAAGGTTCATCACTGCCCCTTCAGTCTCTCTCCACTTCCCCCAGACACTCCCTTTACTGCAATCCAGAGGTTCATTTACTCAAAGCGAAACAATAACAGTGAGCTGTTCTGACAGAAAGTCTTTCTGCTTCCTCCCTTCTACAAAACTAGCAATAAATAAAGCCAAAATTTGACATTTTCAATTTGCATGTTCAACTTTTCTCTCAGCTCCTACTGACTTGGAGCAGCTTGGAGCAAAGCCAGACAGATGTGAGGATGTAGTTCATCTGGGAAGGGAAACTAGAGTATAATTTGGCAATTCTTCTGGGAGGAAAAGGCATGCCAAAGGGAGCCAAACCTCTGAAGAAGTAAAATATATGTCGCTCACCTCTTCTCCCACTATTCCAGCAGTAAATTGATATAGCTTTATTAATATTTATTGCCACTGAACAGCATACAATAGTTTATAGAAATTGATGGCAGCAGAAGAAAGGAGGTGAACAAGGAAAAGAGGATGGGCAAGAGGGACGGTTGAAGCTGAATAAACTATCACAGCCAGTGATGGTAGTGGTTTTGGCTAGCCACTCTGAAAACCTGCTACAACCAGAGAAGCAGAACTTGCTCTGAGAACGGGCTCTTGGCTGAAGGCTTCCAGTGTGAGAAAGTCCTAATTACAAATTAACCAGGCTAACTCACTGTGAGGTGGACACTCTTAAATTTACATTCCACCAGAAGCACATAGCAACTTCCAGAACAAGCAGGAATATCATGTGCCCAGCAACTGACCCTACCTCAGCTATCAAGGCAAAAGGAACTCAGAGATGTCCACATATGATGCAGCTGTGTCCTCGCTGGGGAAGGACTTCAGGGGGGCACTGAAACCTATCCAAGAGCAGTGCAAAGGACTGTCAGAGGTTTGCAGTCTTCGCAGTCAGTGATGGAGCCGAAAAGGCAACAGAAGCACTTGCCTATAGCTTACATATTTCACTCTCCAGTGAAGCCAGTGACAGATCCCCTCCCATTAGCTGAGCTCTGGATTTATCGGGAGCAGACATCTGTGGCCACTGTCTACTGGGACCACCCATCAGCAGCGGAAAATGCCTCCACGCACTCAGAGAATATCAGGAGGTCGGGGGTCACTTGCTCCTACCAGTTGACTAAAAGTACCTCCATAGAGCCCGAATGAAAGGTCATTTTAAGACACTGTGGAATTCAGTGCAGAGCTCAGGAGCCCAAGGAGCCAGCCTCATTCCAGCCCTGCTCCGACTTCAGAAGTCATCGCATTCCCTGTGATAACAATTTAAAACATAAGCCTCTTATCAACCACACATTGTATTACAGACAGGAATGCAAACACAGATATTTCCCCCCTTCTAAAAATATCTTCCTCTCTTTTTCTTTTTGGAAAATGACGTTATGAGGGAAAAAGACCATTTTGTTTTTCTGCAAGCTTTACATCTTCCTGGCTCTCGAGAAACTGGTAGCAGCTGGTTTAATTTCCTCAGTTTCCCGTGTCAAAGGTTCAAACACAGTTGTAGATAGTCTTTATGAGTGAAATGTTCTCCTGCTCTTTGGATCAAAAAACTTTAAACAAAGTCAGATGACTCCATTTCAGTGTGTTGGGGAAGCCTGGGTGAACCCTTTATAGATACATTTCTCCTCATATTTACAAGCACTGCTCTGGAATGAGATCTCTACAGTGAAATACCTGTCTTTTCAGTGATCATCCAATTTTCCTCCTTCGGTTAACTCTTTCTTCCCAGTCCAAAAAGAAATTCTGCCTTTGACAAAACTCCAGGAAAGCCTGACACAAAATCTAGATTTGATTTAGATTTTATTTGTCCCAAAGTCTTTTTCATCATCAAATGAAGACCAAGTAAGGGTAGAAAAATAGAATGACTGGAAAAGAGAGGCAGTAGAGAATGAATTAGGTAGGGAAAACATTGAGAGGGGTGAGAAAAAGTCACCACAGGGAAAAACAGATGCCAAGCGTAAACATATTGGTCTGGGCAATGAAGACTTACAAAGGAATCTGGTCATAAAGAGGCTCTGACAGCCCAGAAATGTCTCCCAGCAGCAGCTGTCAGGAGTGGGAGGACAAGCCTGATTCCTCTCCTGCAGAAGAGATGATAGTTTCCTATTGTGAGAGTAGGTGCTAATTATTATTTCCTTTCTAGGATTGAGGGAGGCTTTTAAATCTACCCAGAGCATCAGTAAAATAGGTTGTGACAAGATATATGTATATATATTTGGCGAGACTAAAAGGTATGGAGCTCTCCTTATCGTAGCCAAGAGGCAAAATCAAAAACAAGTGTTGGTGGGAAAGTTTACTGCTTCTAGTTATGGGGGTGCATCTTGTTATCCACGTGGGAGGTTTCAGGCAGGGGGGGATCACAGGGTGTGTGACCACAAGGTATATGATGAACTGCATTTCTAGCAGCTTGCAGATAATGGATGGGAAGGCTCCTGGGTTTTCCCTGTGTGCATCAAGTGCAAAGGTTCACATTTTTGTTCAGCCATACACCAGCAGTGGAAACCAACACCGGTCACTGGGGGAGCCTTCTCACTTCAGCAGGTGGAGGTGCTGACTCCACCTCCCGCAGGCAAGCCAGACCTCATTTTGCTGACTGAAGAAGATGCCACTTAAATTAAAACTTGTGTAACCATATGTTTCAAAACTGTGGGTCATATTTTATGCAAGAATGACTGTGACAAGCCATGAATTTGTGCTGATTTGCTGTATTTCCACAGTGCCTTGATGAATAAAGCTATCAAACTTCATCCTGTTTTTAAGTTAAAAAAATAAGTAACAATCCTATGGGTCAGAAAGATTCCTTATGTGAACTAGATATTACAGTAGAAAAAAACCACATCCTCCGTATTAATGATATTTTTCTATTATATTGAGGGATCCGTTTATAATATGTGATTGTATGTACTTAAAGCTTTCCATTTAACCTCACAGCATAGTGTTCAAACACTGCATTTCACTTATGCTGGAAGCCTTGGGTTTTGAACGATGTGTAACACAATACAGAAGAGCAAATCAAACAACAGAGCGACCCAAATCACAGTCCAACACAGCATCCTATACCATAAGGTGTCCTCTAGCATAGCAGATGGGGTTCAATGTACAGATATGTATAAATGAAATACAAAGAAAACCAAAATATTGTCACTTGGTTCTGGTCTGAGCTGAGCAAGTGCAGCCATCTGGTAAATCTCAGTGGAAAATGCTGAAGTGGGTGCTGCTTGGGTCAATGGGCTACCTGAAACCCAGAAGCATTTTGTTTTCACAGAGGCATAAGGAACATGTAGAGCACAAGAACAGTAAGGAAGTCTGAACAAAGACACCAGTGGGAATCTGCCTGGCCTTACCGAAGGGTTGGGGCAAACAGGGTCTTCAGTCATTTTCAGCAGTTTATCTGGAACAGAGTTCCTTTCTAGTATCTGGGAAATGAGGGGAAATGCTGCACAAGGAAACCTGTGGTGATCCAGAGGAAGAGTGAGGCTGGGCACTGCCTTCAGGAAGTTTCCTGTTCTGTTTCTCTCAAATTGCCTGAGAAAGATCCACAACATATTTGAGTTGTGAACAAAATCTGCATGTGTTTGCCCTGTCTGGTATCGTTTGTTCCCTGAGGGAGCTAACTGTAGCCAGTATGAACACATTAGCTGGGAATGATTATATTTAAGACATGGTATAAACCAGAGGTACCTGTTCATAGCTGCTTCGGGTGTTTGAGTGGAAGAGCCACAGCATCAGTGTCTCAGCAATACAGGCAGAGGCACTAAAATGCAGTAAGTACAGCCTCAGGGTCAGGTTCAAAGCAGCTTGAGGGTTCACTAAGTGGACAACCTTGCAACTTGGCCATGAGCCACCAGTGGGAGGCAGCAGGGGACATCCTTACCCCTGTGTCAAAAGTGATGTCCAGGTCTCATCCTCGAGCTGTCCCAGAGATGGTATAAGCAAGTATGAATCCATTGGTAATTCACACTGGGGAGCAGAAGCAAAACTATGTCGTTAACATGATTTTCAGATTTCTGACACCTCACTTTAGGTGCAGCCTAAATGGCAGTCACTGAAGTGTTTACCAAACAGATGGGTTTTAGCAGACTTCTAGGGACCCACAGCCTGCAGCTAAGGAGTCCACAAAAGATAGGAAACACCATCCCTACCCTCTTTGGGAATAAATTGGTTGTATAAGGATCCACACCTTGTTGTGCATGTCTGTTCTGCCAGTGTCCCTACAGCAACTCTGGGCTTGGGGCCATCCTCGTTACTCTTCCTTTTTAGTGGAGGGAAGAGTTCATCTGCTGCCCTCACACCCAGAGCACCTAAACCCTCTGATTCACTGCCACAAGGAAAAGCAGTCATGGAGACACACACAAGAATGTGGGAATTTTTACAATAAAAAAAAGCATTAGATGTTTTACAATCTGTTACAGACATGTTTGTAGGGAGAACATAAAGCCTTTTAGTCCAAGTCACACGCTAACTGCCAAGTAACAGAGACAGCTCAGCCAAAGTAACTCATCTTTTATCTGTACAACTGTGATGTTTCTTCCACCCTTCTCTGCAGCACCCAGTCACATGTGAGTGTGTGGCCATGGTCACATTGACTCTGAATGAGACTGGTTTTATCCAGTATGGTAAGTCCTTAGCTGCAAAGTAGAGTCAATGCCAGAAGCGGAATCCCTATTTGGGATCTATTGTCCAATCTTCTTGTGAGGTTGCTCACTAAACTTTCCAGTTCCTGCCCCACCAGAAATAGGGCACATACCTGGGGAGTCTGATGTTGAGGCTGCGCCTACACTGGCTGGCTGAGATTTAGTCTCCTCTCATCCACTAGCAAAGAGCAGGGAAAAAAATGTCCCTTTAGAAAGACAGCTTTGACTGAAGCAGAGAAACTTGTGTATTTCTGTGTCAGGTGAAGTTTCCTTGGCAGCATCTGGCAACGTTGCAGAATTTCTACACTCCGCTGAGATTTAGAAGAGCATATGGTTTCCACTACAGGAAAACAAATCACTCCTTGAACAAAAAGCTCTGAAAAGGAGTGAGAAAAGGAAGATGAAAGTTTCAAGTCTGTTTGTAAATTATGCATTATCCATGCCTGTAATGCCCAGAGGAGCCATAAATTTAGAGGTTTCAACAGAAAAGCCTGTAGCTGACACCTTACATTCGTAAAACTCATTACTATCCCTGGAGTGAAAATGAAGGGGAAAAACAGTGAATAAATAATTGAGAAGATAAGAATGCTTCATCATTTCCTTTTGCTCTTTTTCAGCCCTTCACTACAGTTTCAATAGCAATACAGGATTCACATCAGCTGTGGTCTTAAGCATGAAAAGTGACCAGTATTTTTCTAGTGCATTTGATTAAAAAAAATCAAGAGTACAATTGATCTTACAAGCAAAGATCATGAAAACAGGAACTTCAAATCCAAGATGTTTTCACTTTGAACATTCAGTTCTGCATCTGCCACAGATACGAATTCTGTAAACTGCATCCAAAACCAACCTGGGCTGTCATTTTATGTCATCTTATTTTTAGTGAAGCTGAAATCTCACAAGAAAGAGTGTCTGAGAAAGCAGACGTTGGCCTTTAGGAAATATTTAGAATATTTTTGATGATCCAGAGGTTCTGCAGTATTTTAAAGTATTTTCTGATGTCTGTGCCTTTTTATAAAGTCTTTTTATTCCTCTTCACCTCTTTGGCCTTTCTATATATTGCACAAAAAATATAGAAGGGTTATTCTCAAAAGCCCATGAGACATTGGACTCATTATGACAAGGAAAACAGAGGAATGAGTGAATTACACAGAGCAATTTTGTCCAAGGATTAGATGCAAATAACTGGAAAAAAAGTGGATTTTGTCACCCTTTCTACAGCAGCACTGATGCCTAGCATTTTATAGTGTTTCACTTTCCTGATTTTTCTTCACTTTAAATCACTCATGAAACTTCAAAAACTAGATGCACTGTCTCCTTCAGGATGAAATGCAAATAGCTCCTTCCCCTTCCTTTTTCCTCCAGCATGAAAAACATGAAGGGTCAGAGAACAGAAAAGAAGTAAAAAGCCAGCAGTCTGTTTCTTCACTATTAAAAGTCACCAATTTTAACTCAGTTTTGTAATTAAAGGGCCATCAGCCCCAGGGCTCTCGGCTGCTGGCAGCTGCCAAGGCAGGGCTGCAGTCCTGGCTGCCAGCCCCAGACAGGAGCATCCCATGTTCAGGTCCTCCTTGACCTGGCCCCACCCCAACATCTCTAAGGGGTTTCTGCCCCACAGGCAGGTTGCATGCTCACATTTCAATCAGTTCTGCATTTGACTGCTAAACCCAGCTTTGCCCCTTCCACGCTCCCTTCCTCTGCGGCACCTCACTGACAGAAAACACAGACTGGACCTCACCTGAAACCAAACTTCAGCCTTTTCCTCAAAGTACAGCTAAGACCTTCAGTTGTGCCATGTGTTTCATGAAATAAGTACCGAATATTTAAACCAGGGCACAAAAATCAGTGGGATGGCTTTGAAAAGCGCTACATTCCTAGCATATCCCTCTGGTAGGAGAGGCCAGACACCCGTGTGTGACTGACAGCATCAGTCCTTGCTCTGCTTTGCTCTGGCAGAGTAGTCACATACCCTCTCCTCAGGGAATGAGTCACTTCTCTAACCAAATCTTGGAGGGGCAATGAAGAATGAGGGATCCTACAGCCTGCTGTTCCCTTCCACTTTATTTGCCCTGGAGGAGCTTATGGGCCAAAACCTTTAACATCTTCCCCGGGGCCAAAATCTCCATGGAGACCGGGCAGGGCAAGGCGGCAGACCACAGCACCTACTGTCCCACGGACCACAGCTTCCAGCTGGGCACCTCTTCCCACGGAGCCCAGCCCTGGACCTGAAGCCCTCCTTCCTTCCCCCTGCTCGCTCAAGACCCCTGCCTAATGCACGCCCAAGAGCAGAGGCTCAGCCAGCAAATGACTCACAGATGCTATTGAATAGCTGTAAAAACACTGTGCGCAAATGAACAACATGACACTTAGGGCTGCTAGTATTCCTGCCAGTCAAAAGGAGTCCACAGGAAAGCGCTCTGAGTAGTTTTACAGACAGGAATGCCCCATGGAAAATTATACATAAACACAAGAGCTTGGCAATACAGTGCAGAGCAGTGTTCCCACATAACTTCGTTTAGATTGCACTGAGCTGGTATATTTTTGTATGTCTTGAAGAAAAACATCTTTCTCATTTGCAGAAGATAAATTTAAAACATCAGTGGTATGCTAGTGCCCAGGGCCCTCTATGCATCAGCTTTTACTATTCTAGTCCATGAGTCATAAGTTGGAGCATTTATCCCATAGGAACTTGTATTCCCTGGGCTACTCATTCAGATTGGCAGGTTTTGCAAACCAGCATGTAGTCCATAAGAGGTTGAAATTAAAAAAGGGAAAGGTGACACGAAGAGAACCTCCCCTAGTAAAACAAACAATGGCAGTGGAAAGTTGTATTTATTGAGGCAAGAACAGGTCTTTGCAAAGGAAGTGTGACTTCATGGACCGAGGAGCAAGCAGCAGAGGAGACCACCAAATCTGTCTCTGAATGTTGGGAGTCGAATTAAAACCATGCCAATGGTGCAGGCTGCCTCACCGTGATGCCCAGCCCTCAATCACTTCCATGCTGTCCTTCTGAAAAGCCAAGACACTGGCCAAGTCCTGACAGACATGAAGACTTACCTGGGCATTGCATCTTGCTAACCAATGTGTGCCCAAGTCAAGGGCCCATACACTTCAAGAATTTTGTGTGTGTACAGTAACAAAAGCAATCACCTACTGTAGGCTTAAGCCCACCAATGGAGGTGTTCCCCAGCTGACTTCTAGGTACCCTCAGGGCTGATGGAAACAACAGGAAGCACAGCTCATCTCATGTCTGGTTGCAAAATGGTTACTGAGCTGTTGTTTATTATTGGAGCTGGCCATGTCAAGTCTAAACCAGAACCACATCCTGCCCGGTTCTTCATCACTGTGACACTGCTGTTCTGCAAGGAAAGGGCTCTGCAGTGGGACCACAGAGTGGATGCTACCCCTACTTTTGTGTTCCACCAGCTCCTAGCAAAGGAGTGGTGTGTAGTCTGATGCTCCCTTTAAAAGAAGTATGAACAATTTCACACCATTATTTGTCCCAGGTGGTACAAATGGTATATCCTACCCACTGTTATTCAGTCTGTGATCCAAGGACCCCTGGGAGTTTCCAGATCTGGGGAAGAGGATGAAAGAAAATAAGTTCATAAATATTAGATAGCCATCTACAGATGTAACATTTTTTAAAGAGTTCACAGTTTTGCTGGAGGATGGTTAAGGAAGGACACATTATTCATAAAAGGGTAGAAAATTATTGTGCTGACTTTCAAAATACAAGACCATTGGTGCAGAAAATGGCATTTTTTTCTTTATGGAGGTCTAGGTACGTATGACATCATATAAACATCGTGTTTAACAATAGCTAGACGTATCCAGATGGCTACATTGATTCATAATAACCGCAGTTCCCAGGAAGCATTGTTGTGGATTATTACTGAGTTCAAAGGTTCACAATGCTTTTTGGATTTTGCCAGTATAAGAAATTGCTTGTTTCAGAGGCATAGTTGAAGAACCCTATTTGATCCCACAAAATCCAGGACTGCTGCCTTTCTTCACATGCTCTAAATAGTATTGAACAGCTCAGATTTCTTTATTTTTTTTCCCTCTGCAAAAGGGATTTTTCTAGGAAGAGTCTGAGGTACCATAGCAGCAGAGAACTTTGCATTTCCATGCAACTCAGGCGTAGCTGCTCACTCTGCTCTGTTCACGGTTACTTACCAAAACTATTCTGCAAATGTTAACAGGACCACCTGAGCAAGAACTGGCTCATCCATGTCTCCAGGAGGTCTGTTGGGCTGCAACCCTGGAACTGATGGTGCACCCAGCAAGGTAGGGTGGGGGCATCTCACCTCCAAAGGGATCCCACACCACTGAGCTCAGGGGAAAGGACCATTTCTTCCAGGCCTTGCTACATTTGACTGGATGGGCAAACAGACAAGGTGATATTAATTCTTCTAGAAGGGCATTTTGTTGCACAATAAACAGGTCCCAGGTGACACATACTCCTAGTCAGCAAAGCTGACATTTAGAGGTTTGACTAGAAGCTGGGGTGTGTAAGGTTTCAAGCAGTTAGGGAGATTAAATGTACAGTATAGCTAATTTTCAGGTAGAAGGTCAAAGTTTCCCAACCTGGCCCCTATTGCTGTTCTAACCATTAACTGAAAAGTCCAATTTAGTCTATTTATATGTCTGGGTACTTAATTGTGCTTTCAAATCAAGTAGTTAAGAGACCAAGGTCACTTAAATTGCACCTATAATTATTTGTGGCTGAAAAAGGGTGGGAACAGACAAAGAGCCCTTGGTGGGCCAGGGCAGCTCCCGGGCCCCAGCAGAGCACTGGGAGACCCCTGTATCTCCCACTGCCCTTGGGAAGGCGATGGCCTGGAGGTTTGGCTGCCACTCATCCTGAAGACAAAGGGAAACCCAGCAGCCAGTGGGAAGGCGATGGGGCTGACACTGTAGGGTCTGGCTGTCCCATTCAACTGTACTCAGCCGGGTGGAGGGGGGTCTGGTGTTCAAAGGATGCCCTCCCCAAGAAGCTGCAGAAGGTGTGTCTGCCAAGCTCTCCAGTTTCACGGCTGTTTTCTTAACGTGTAACAGAGGGTGCCAGTTTAATATCCTGCCATAACACTCAACAGCGAGGGTCAAGAGCAGCGTCGGAAGAACTGGGGCAAACTTAATGAAAAGAGGCTTAAACATCTTGAAAGAATATGGCTGTGTGAGTCCAGGCGCAGCTTAAGGCCCCAGGAAGGACCTCAGGTTGGGGGTAGTGTGTGTGTGTCTGTGTAAATCACTCAGGAGAAGATGCCACCTCGTGGTCTGCAGGACTTTCAGGTGGGAAACACTAGCAAAAGAAAAGATGAGTGTTTCAGCTTCCTTGCAAAAGCGAGAAGTGTCTACCTACAGCAGTGGGGCTTGCAACCCACGTGTTTCCCGAAACTGAAATCCAGCCCTCACCTCTGGGCCCCTGACCTCCTGCCCCTTCCCACCATCGCACTGAGCTCCCACCTCTTCCTTCACCCATGGGGGATCTGAAGCTGCTGGCTACAAGCAGCAGGAAAAAACCACACGCCCCTTTCTCTGGAGCAAGCAGGATCCCGAATCCACCGGTGGGATTCACCCCCCAGGTCCCAAGGAGGACAGACAGCAGCACCTGTTTGAAATTAAACGCCTGGATTAAAAGCAGGACTTCCAAGCTCGCTGCTTGAAATCACCATACCACAGATGAGGGTCTTTCCTCCCACCCCACATTTCTTTTTAGGGGTAATATAAGCTTCTTTACAAGGGAGATTTTTTGAAACTTTCCATACCCCTTTAACAATAACCAGAAGAAGTTTGTAGCACTTTAGGGCTTAAGCGAAGGAAATGAATGAAGGAAGGATCTCCTGTTCATTGGGCTCTTGACCTGGTCTCTGATTTTGTAGGCATTATTTTGCAAACAGAAACACCTGCACTTTTTCCCCAACGCGGTTAGCAGGGGCACACACACATACAAACCCTTCTGGGCATAAAAGTGCAAATTTTGAATAACTTCTCCCTAAGACTTATCCACCCACACATACATCACTAACAGGTTGTGCAGCTGCAATTTGTGCTGGGTGAAGACAGGGCCAACTGTGTTTGAATCTGTGTGTGTGGCTCACTATTTGATTGTCCAGATTCACAGATTTTGTCAAGAAAAATTCAACGTGCAAACATTTAAAAATAAGTAGTAATACCTTGCTAAAAATATTTTTGTAGTGTCTCTTGAAAGAGCCAAGAAACGTATTGGGAAGTTTTAGAGTTTTAGAGCTTGCATTCAGTTTTAGAAACAAGAAGTGGGGAATATCAGATGTATAAGGACGAGGCAATGTCAGGCAGCCATTACTGCTGGCACATGTGTCATCGAGACACAGCCCTTCAGCAAAATGACAGCTATTCCAGTAGGAGACCCAGGAATGTACTTTATTTGAAAGAACAGCTTCACTTTCTAGTTAAAGTCACAGCTAATAAATGGCAAGAAGTGCTTCTCAGCATGGGAACATTCAGGCACAGCCTGAACAAATGGGGTGCAGATTTTTTAAGGGTTTATTTTCATTCCCATTATAATATATGTCTCAGCTTGTAAATGCTTTTATGCCAACAGTAAAATTTTCCATTTATATGGGTTGAATTGAGGCTTTGCCATTCAGTGGCAGTCCGGGCACTTTTAAGCAGATGTTGATATGGCTTGAAACTTATTTAGCCGAGTGAGTGACAAGCTGCTACAGCCTGATGATTTTCCATGGCTGAGCATGCAGCAAGGAGAGACAAACATCTGAACTGACCTATGAACAGAAAGATATTTTGCTTACCTGCCTGTGCACAGGATCCTATCAGAAATACTGAAAAAACATAGGATAGCAGACCTACATGCAACAGAAATTTGGGTTAATTCATTCAGAGTTACAGATCCGCAAAAAAACCTGCACCAATCAAAAGACAAGGATGCTAACCAGCCTGGGAATATCTCAGTGCATTCTGAGAGTGCAAGAATTCTGTTTCCCACATATTGCAGCCCACGATGCAGGCTAAGCCGGACAGCGTGGCTGCGTTTTGTTCCAGCTCTCAGCTAAGGCACCGTTAAAGGAACCTTTCTTTACAGCAAGATTTTCAATACGCATAAAGGGCCAAGCCTTTCCTCAGATCAGCTGAACCCCAACAGGGCTGTCTGATCCTTCTCTGTGAAACAAGGACAGCTTATGTTCAGCAATTACATTCCTGTCCGTGTGCAGACAAGAGGCCACCGCCTTTGTCAGCCAGTGCTGCTCAGGCTTCTCTTGCCTTTCAGTGAGGATGGTGACCTTTCTGACCACATCAAGATGCCCCATCGCCATGTGCTCCACACGGGGCCCAGTGTGCGGTACAGCTTTTTTTCCAAGCATCGCTGGAAGAGGAGCCAGTCCGTCTCCGCTGATCCAGCCTGAGGACAGTGATGGACTGCCCTCTGGGCCTAATTACTCCTCCACACAGAGGATAAATAATCTACATGACAACAGACTCCATTCACTCATGCCCTCCCACACCTCCCTCTGCCAGCAGCCTAGCTCTGAGTGACAGATGGAGAGAGATTCCAGGCCCATGGACTGAGCTCCCCTCCTACGGACTCATCTTGGCCATCCCAGTCACACCGCAACAATCTCCCATCAGGTCAGACCGTATACACTACAAACTCAGTTATTCTGTAAAGCAGCTTGATCCCTACCGGACATAACTCCAATTCATCTAAAGAAACGCAGACATCTTTCTGCAGCCCAATGCAATGGACTTCAACTCACCATCCTTTTCAGGGCTGTCTTTTGCAGTTCAGCAGGATGAACTCAGGTTACTCTCCACTTATGTTAATTCTCAACTAAATCATACCAGACATCTAGGCAGTTTTCTATAAATTTATCTTTCTCTGAAGTTTTCCTTCAACTGTGAAAGGAAACAAGTCAAGACCAGGCAGAGGTGACTCCTTACACACCTTTAGATCCCTGCCAGGGCTCTGTAAACCCCACTGGCTGTTAGATCTGGTTGTTCTAGCTCGGTGAAAGAAAACCACTCTGTTTACCCTAGGACAGAGCCACTGACTTGAAAATTTATTGTAAAAGCTGCCAGCACCGTAAATCTCTCTTGTCAGCATATCGGTCAGGTGCTGCAGCAGGGTAGGTTTGGGCTTGACATTAGGAAAAATTTTTTCACAGAAAGAGTAGTCAGCCAGTGGAATCAGCTGCCCAGGGAGGTGGTGGAGTCACCATCCCTGACTAAGAGTAGGTTGGATGTGATGTTGAGGGATATGGTGTAGGGGAGAACTTGTAGAGTAGGGCTGATGGTTGGACTTGATGATCCCAAGGGTCTCTTCCAACCTATATGATTCTATGATACTGTCCAAGCAAGCCCTATATTTCAGAATTTAACACATTAAATAACCAGAACAGGCAGTCTTCTGGTTCTCTATGGCAATATTTTCTATTGCCATAGTTATCACCATTCATGAGAGACAGCTTTCTAGAAGCAGCTGAAACTCCAAAACAGGGTTCCAGAAACTTTAACCCAGGGCTGGCAGCAGCCCCACAGACCAGACAGAGCTCCACGGCTCTGAGAAATACAAGGAAAATCTGTTGGGGCACATAGGGAGAAGGGAGAGGGAATGCATTTTGCTGAAGCATTTAAGCAAATGCTGACACGATAGTCTCTGTCTAAATGAGCTAATGAAAAGCTGTGACAGGCCACTGGTTTTTCACAACTTTGCAGACAAGCAAACAGGCAGGGTGGGAAATGAGATGCTGCTCCCATGTAGCATCCTTCTCGGGAAGAGGATCCTTTCCAATGACTCTGCTGGTCCTGGCACCTGACCCCAGGTAAAAAGAACTATAGGGGAACCACAGCAGAGCTGCAGGGGATATAAATCCACTTTATTAAGAGTGGAAATCCAGCATATTCCAGTGCATCAGGAGCCCAGCTGCCAGACTAACACAGAACTACATTGTGTTCAGAACTGCAGTTTGCCATCTCTGAAAAAACAGGCAAGAGACATTCCCTGTGAGATCTGATAAGAACAGGAACTGTTTGTTTAAATCTACTCCCTGGCGGGGAAAAAAAAAAAAATGAAAAAAAAAGAAAAAAAAGGATGAAATGGCAAACGCTTGAAATGCAAGTAGAGGATCATTATTCTCATTAGAGCAACAGTGGGCACTTCTCATAATGTGTAGTGAAACACTGGCACTTGAGTGAATAGGACCAACTGTTCAGCCCCGGAACAAATTGCACATCAGTCTTAACCTAATAGGTAAGATTAATGGAATGTCATATAACGGGGGGAACTCAAAAAATTAAGGTAATTCGGCCGGCAGAAATGGCTTGGAATCATAGTCCACCTAAATGCATTTCATCCAGAGGATTACTGTCTCCAGTGCTTTAGTTAAGAGCTGTATTAATTTGAAAGCCATGCCTTACACAGGTCCAAGCTGTGCTTAAAGGCTGGCTTTCTGCTAGCTATGCTTACTGCGATACCTTTGCTGAAATTTTGCCCAAACCTCTCACAGCAGATTGCAAAGCAGAGCGTCTGGGGGCTCGGAGCGCCGTACCTTGCCCGTGTTTATGACCCGTTGACTTTTTGGCTCCAGCACCTGGATTTGTCAGGGCCTCTTAGCTGCTGCTGGGAATGTGCCCCAGCCGAGCCCGGCTGCTCCCCCTATCACCCCTCTGACAGATCAAAACACAACAGGGTCTGTTGGATGACTGACACATTCCTCCTCTGTCTGCCTCTGAAAGGACTTCATTTAACGGCCCCGGAGTTGAGCTTTTGACTGACAGATTGTGAAGGGGAAAAGTCATTCAGTTCCATTAAGCTCAGTAACTGCTGTAGAACAAAACACCTTTAAAAAAAGGGGGATGAAAAAAGAGCTGCGGAGAGCGGGGGCAGGAGCTTTAGGGAGAAAAAAGGGGATTCTTTTCAGGTTCAAAGACAATCTTTCCCTTTGCTTTCTGTCCATCAATGAGGGCAGCATTCCCAGAGGGAATACAGTCCAGCGCTCATTGGTGCCATTCAGCTGCCAATCTCCCTGACAGGGAGACCAAAGGGCCTCATGTTGCGCTGCGGAAACTGTCTGTCAGGCAATCAGCAGCTGCCATGACATCATCTGCCCTGTTTTTCTAGGACTATTGTAGGAGACTGGGTCCAGGAAAGCTGCCTCCAGAGCGTTATTCATATTTTCCTTTTGCCCCCCAAAACTGAAATTTCTTTATAAAAGGAAAGGCGGTCTTGGTTGCGTGGCTGTATTTGTGGGAGAAGTAACTCCGTGCCAAGGAGTGAGGGCTGTGTGGCTTCAAGCTGGTCTTTTTTTCCACTTGGAATATATCATGCCAAATTTGCACAGCCCTTGGCTATTTTTTATAGTAACCCGGGTTTTATTTTAAGAAATACTCCAAGTTAAATAACAATGATAAACCTTTCTCCCTCTCTTTTTCCCCTAAAAGCTTGTCTCGCTTAAAGCTCTCTGCTTTTTCTACAGCACTGAAGTGTTTGTGGGGTTGTTATTCTTACACACAGGTATATGTGCCTGCACACACACAAAGGTAGATGTATAGAAGCCAGGTTCTGGCCACATTTACACCGCCAGTGCAGTAGCTGAGGCTGCATTCCTTGCTAGCCAAAGTGCTGCAGCAGTAAGTTATTAAACCTGGTGACAGTGGGAGAGAAGTTAAGCCCAAAACACACCCAAGTTACCAGCAGTAGGTGTGAGGTCTGGAGATACGCTGCAGTCAGGACTACCCACTTGGGCTGTCCCCTCTGTCCTGTTGCAGACCACCAAGGACCAGCAGACTTTGGTGGAGCAGGGCCAACAATGGGAAGCTGTAGTCTTTCTGGTGCTCCGAGTCCTTATCTGTGAGAGTAATGTCAACAACCTTAGCAGAGTTGACTAAGCTAAATTAATACACGACTTTACCGCACACTATGCTTGCTCAGGCAAAAAGCCCAAGGAGCTAAAATAATTTTGCCTCACTAATCCTCACCTACAAACCAAGACGCAGATCGGTCCTGCCTGGCGGTATTGGCTCAAGCAAGATTGTGGAGACTCATCCCCTCTGTGTGATGCTCACAGCCGTTGTCCTCACCCTTGCAGGGGTCAGCTCAGCAGGCTGACTTCTGCTGCAGGGCTGGGAGACCAGCCTGTTAAAAAGGGAGCCTCGGTGACATGAATAAGAAAGTGTGAAATAAGAGAGAGCCTGCTAACGGTGCCTTTGAGTCTCACACCACAGCTGTGGCAGGGCTTGGGCACCAGGACCAAAATCCAGTCTTGAGGAATAGCTGCAGGACTGCCTGGCAGGGCTGGATGGTCACAGCTCTTGGCCAGCTGGTCAGTGAGTTGTTTGGTCAGCTGGTCTCGGTCAGACACTAGTACAGGCACTGCCATTAAGGCCAGGATGCACAAATGGATAATAGCTCAGCTCCATATGGAACTGTGCGCAGGCTTGTTCCCCTGCCAAGGTCCTGCCACATGAGCCATTTTTGGCTGTTAAGTCCTCTGTCTTGTTTCAGTAAGGGATTATTGCAAATCTTCACACATTCCACATGGACCTTATGAGACAGTTAGTCAGATCCTGGATGGACTTGCATGCAAAGGCATCCTGCGGCTGCAAAGGTCAGAATGTCTCCCTTCTTTTATTATTATTTGTATTTTTACAGCCCTGCCAAAGGGCTGCAAGTCTTGAGCAGCTACCATTTCAATTCCCTTCAGCAAGCTGTAGTCTGATACTCCAGCTATGTTTGCTCTGTACATTCAGGCATTATTCTTCTCTCACCTGGCAGTGAACCATGCAAATTAAGACAGTCTCCAAGCACACACACACACACACACACAAAACCCCATGGAAACCAGAGCTGCCAGATTTCAACATCAGAAGCATGCAAGGGGAGAGGGGTAATGATCATTCAGGCTTCTCTCTTCTCTGTGCCCTTTTCTTCACAGCGAGGAAGGCAAATGCCATGATTTACTCTTCTGGCAGTCATACCAAGAAGATGGTGCTGGTGTAGTAGAAAGCACTAGTAAATCCTTTGTGAGAAGATCTCCAGATGAGACCTTTTAAGGTTGCTTCCCCTGTATTTCAACCTACACATTTTTAAGTAACATCAAGCAAATGCTGGAAAAGAATGGAGTCCCTGTTAATGTTGAAAAGCAGAAAATAATAATTCTGTGATTATGCTATTACTGTGGACACCAGGAGGTATCACAGAAACTAAGTCTGAAAACATCAAAGACCTCTGTCTTGTTGTGACTTTCTGCACTTGCATAGTAGAGGAGTTAACCAGGGTGGCATGGGCTGACAGGGACAGTACTACATAATACCATTGGGCAAAGCCAAATGTGTGGTGGATCATCAGAAGTGAGGGAGAGCTTTACCATGTTGTACATATGAATTTCAGCTTTCTGTGAAGTGGAAGATTAGTGACTGCCCTGAGGGCCAAGAGTCCAAGGTCCAAGAGTATGAAAATGTGGAGAGATTCTCTTGTATGAACCCTTCTTCTGCTTTGAGATAACACTGCATAAGAAATTAGATTTTATGTGAAAAGAGAGACATAAAGCAGGATGCCATACATCCATGACTCAATTCAGCTGTTTTACCAACCCACACAATATAAAAACATGTCTAGATGCTCAAGGGTGTACCTCCTCTGCAGGTTCCTAATTGCCATTCAGTAAATAGAAAAAAAGGAGTTTAAACACCTTTGCAGATCAGGACTCTAAGGTTGAATCTTGATCCCCAGTAAGAGTGTGCTAAAAGTCCTCTGACAAAATCTTATATGTCCTTTTAATAGTAAATTCATGATAGGACAGAATTTACTCATTTGCCAGTATCTCTGTGGTAAACATCAAAGTTGCTGTTTCAATACTTTTGTGGTTTTAAGTACACTTTAAACATATCCACTTCCAGTTTAAAAAATGGCTTTATGCAGTTCATTTCATTTTCAAATCATTCTGGAATGCTTTTAGCAGGTCCTCTGCCAAAACCACTCAGCTTTCTTGTTTCTATGGATAATAGGAGCTTACAGCTTTTATAGCAATTTACTTTTTTTTTTAATTCAAACTTTATACGACTATTGAGACCTAAGGTGCAATCCTCCACATAACATCCGTCCAAAATGCTCCTTAAAGAAAATGAGAAGAGTTTCTCCTTCCTTCTAATGCCAGACCCAAACCTCCTAAAGAGAAGTCAGACACAGTGTCACTTCCTGCTGTTCCTCTGACAGTTCTTCTGGACAGAGAATCACAGAATTGTCAGAGTTGGAAGGGACCTCTAGAGATCATCTCATCTAACTCACCTGCCAAAGCAGAAGTGTCCAGAGCACATCACTCAGGACTGCATCCAGGCAGGGCTTGAAGGTCTCCAGAGAAGGGGACTCCACACCCTCCCTGGGCAGCCTCTTCCAGGGCTCTGTCACCCCCACCTGAAAGAAGTTTTTCTTCTTATTCAAATGAAACTTCCTATGTTCCAGCTGGTGCCCACTGCCCCTTGTCCTGTCACTGGGAACCACTGAGAAGAGTCTGGCTCCATCCTCCTTCAACACTTCAGATACTTATAAGCATTAATAAGGTCTCCCCTCAGCCTTCTCTTTCCCAGGCTGAAGAGTCCCAACTCTCTCAGACTTTTCTCATAAGGGAGATGTTCCAATTTGTTGGAATCATTTTTGTTGCCTTATGTCTACCTAAAAGCTCATATAGCTCCTAACACAGCTGCAGCACTGTCTCTTTGAGCACCTGAAGTACCATGGTGCTCTGATAACAACAGCCCAGTGAATTACAACCTTCCCACGGTTGGCACAGGGAGAAGCAGTGGGAAGGAGGAAGGAACTGGAGGAGTTTTGGTGGGCCTCACAGTCCTACAAAATTAAGAGATGACTGTGGCAAAATTAAGACCATAGTAGAGGTAAGAGCTGAACTGTCAATTTCTTTGCTTTTATCGTCCTGGGTAGTAGGACAGAGTCCTGTATAGTACAGAGACACTGCAACAGCACCATTATTGATTGTCTGCTATAATTTCTTAGCTAATGAAGGCAAGTTTCCATTAGAGCAACAGATTATACTGTTTCTCAGAAATTTCTCCATTTGCTATCCCCTCATATTAAAACTCAATTTTTTAATTACTTCCCATCCAAAATGAAAAGCCAGAGATAAATTTTAGTCATAAATTGGGTCAATTTTGGCTGCTTCTTCAAAGATCATATGCCTGTGACTTCAGCTGGGAGTTTCTTATTTTGATCATCTCTGAAAATCAGATCAGAAAACCAAATTCAACTACCTTGAATTATTCCTTTAAATCCACATTCGTCTAGCTACCTAAAGAGAACTGATTTGCGTGCCACTGACAGCTTCAGATATTCAGAACCAGGGCAATCAGGCCATGAGAAATGAAGCAAATGTATAGATTTAGATAGTTCTGTAAGTATTTCAAAATACAAGACTTTGGCTCTGTATTCTGTTTTTATCCTAGGGTTGCTCATCTCACCTATACTGATCTGAGCTTCATACACAGGGCCAAGTTTAGGATAACGTGGTCCACAACAGAATGTCAGTGCTTGCTTTTGAGCTGGACTGCTTGCTCATGACTGTAATTTTGTTTGGTTATCTCAAAAATTCATAGATTCCAGTGCTTCCAGTGGCTAGGGGGCTGCCACCAGACTCAACGAATCTGTTTGCTTTTCCATCTGCAAGGGCACTCATTTGGCCTTATCTCCTGTATCCAGATGCTGATTTTCCCCAGCTTTGTAGGAAGCTGATAATCGCAGAGCCTTTTACCTTCTGTCAAATTTAGTTGAAATTGGCCTGCGGACTGAAAAGTTATTAGGAGGAAAACCAACATAAAATGCAATCACATTCTCCTAATTTTTTTGTTAATTCGTTTCTGTAGGAAATGCAGCCAGCCGGGGAATGGACTCCAAGCGTTGCCTTCTGTATTGATTTTTACAGTGAAAATACCATCATCAGCCATGAGAGGAAGGTGAGAGGCCTGGTGAACAGCAGCAGAACAGGCCATGCTTCCTGCGCTGAGCTGGCCTCTGCTGCTAAACCTGAAGACACAAGAACAGGATGTATTTGTAATTTGGTGAGCAGGAAGCGACGAACAAGCAAAAAGCTTGTGCTCCTAGAATCAACAAATATCCAGTCTATTCATAGCTGTCTGGTTTTCACAGCCTCTCACCCCCCTTGTCTGCCTTTAGAGTCCCCTTGTTCAATGCCTCCTGCTATATTATGCAAAAAATCTCCCTAAAGCTAAAGCGGTTGACGCTGAGAGCAGAGATTACCCCTTTAATTCCAAAATATCAGCATGGCTGTAAGTGCAGAACGAGGCCAAGGACAGGGCAAGGGAGAGTTGTACTTTGTCACCTGCATTAGTCTTGATCCAGTCATTGAAATGGAAAGCCACCAGCTGTGGTAAGAAATTTAAGGAGCACAGAAGATGTAACCGAGCACAGGAGAAAGGGTGCCCTGCAAGGCTTCTTCTTTCCCTGTGTCAGCGCTGAAATAGGGATGTGATAGCAGCAAGCGAATTTACACTCCTCTCCCAAACACATTTAGGGGATAGGAGTTACTTTTCCAAGAGAGGGAAGAAAACTTCAAGGAAATTATCTCAGGTTTTATTTACTTCAGATTTGACTCTCTATCAAATATTTGCTTGCAAAGCAACTTTATGTAATTAATCCATTGCAGAAGACTGTTTACTCTTTACCAGTAACATTAAACTCTCAGTGACATATACCCAGACCCTTGGAGATCTAGCCAGCTAAAGGGTTTGGAAATCTTAATTTATTTTTACATGCTGAAAAAAAAAATCCATTTAATTAGAAAAACATGTCTGAAACTTTAGTCAACATGAGATTTTTTGTTGGTTTTTTTTCCATAAATAAATCAAAAAATGCTTGGAAAAACATCTAGCACTTTGAGTAAAATTAGGGTGAACCATACTATTTGTATTGCCACAGTACCAATAGCCGCTCATGGCGTGTGATAGGAACCCCATGTGCGAGCTGGTGTATGACTGAAAGCACAAATGTGTGAATAGAAAGACAACCCTTGAGCCAAAGCACTCAAAACACAAAGCAGAAGCCTCCAGCTGCCTATGGACCAGCCACCAGCACAGTACAGCAAATTGTTATGACAGAGGAATGTGTAGCTCACTCAGGGAAACCCCAAATTCCCATATTCATGGGACCCCCTAGGGTCCACCCGCATATTTCTCTGCTGAACATTTGCAGGTAAACTGTAATAATTGTTACTTTCATACATTAACCATCCAGATTTCAGGTGTGTTAATTGATTCATGGTCTACCTAATTTCTCTAGAACAATGAGTCGTATCAATGCCCAGGTTTTTGGGGATATGAGATCTCAGACATCTAACTGGATCTCCCCATTGTGCATGAAAATTCCTCCTCTATGACATGCGCCAAATTAGAGAGAATGAAATCCCCTACTCAGTTGCCAGAATTATACACTACGTTTTATATCTCTTTAATTAGCTCATCCACAAAATGCAACTGCACTGGTCATACTATGACACTGTTCAGCCCTGCCCCTGCATCTGTATTTCTGTATTTTGACTTGCACTCGGCTTCTTTCTTATGACAAATCTAAATTGTTATGGTTTATATATAACCATATATATGGTTATATATATAGCTAGGAGGGAAATGCTAGGAGGGAGAAGGAGGAAGAAAAGCTAGGAGGGAAATGAAAAAGAAAATTAACATTCAGAAAGTTGACTGCTATCTCAGAAACCAACCCAAAAAGTTTAGAAGCCAAGATGATAGCTGGGGAACTAGCTGTAGTGGTCAAGTTAAATAAGGGATAGTCAGAGCAGGAAGGAAGAAGTTGCTCCTATCGCAGACCCACATATATTTAAAAATTAAAAGGTGTCACTTGTTATGGTTATATTATGGAGAACATAGTTGTTAATTTTAAATTTACTTTGTGTTTGCAGATATTGCTGCTCCCCAGAAGAACCTAGTTTCTCGTCTACAACCAGCTGCATGTTTCAAAGCCCAGTGTGCCATGTGCTGTTTAATACCTTGACAATTACAGATAAGATTAGCCCTGTCACAAAGGCGACTGCCTACATGTTTATGTAATCTGAATTTTCTAAATGAAAATAGTATTATTATGCCTTTACTAATAAGAAAGGCATGAATCCTGCTTATGTGGGCACTTCTGTTGACTTGACGTGGGAATGCAAAGAAGTTAGGAACAGGTCCAAGAAATTAATGAATTAAGACCTGCAAGCAAATTTCCTGGCACCATTTTATTAACACTGAAAAGAATCATTTGCCCAGAAAATAAAAGGGGTAAAGGTTTTAAGGTTCCCAAAATCTAGAAAATAATCTAGATAGCTCTGTTTCTCACAATAGACACAGAAGTTCCTTTCACATTTCAAAGTGCATTTCTTTACAAATCTCAAAGGACAGAGAACCATTGGTCCAGTGAAAGCCTTAAGCATGTGCTTAACTTTTACACATATGAATGGTTCCATTCACTTTATTAGGCTATAATAGGGTAAATCAAAGTCTTAAAGATAAACATGTATTTATGTGCTTTCTGGACTTGGATTTTAAATAGCATTTCTGTTTATCCAATACATTTCCACATCCCTCTTTCCTATGTCCCTTTATAGCACAGGCATAGGGGACAGAGTCATGGCTGACTTAACAGGAGCCTCAGCTCTGCATTCCATGACATCTGTGAATTTTCAAACCACAGACTTTAATTAATATAAGGAGTTAATTTTTCCACTGAGCATACAACAGCTGGATGCTATATACCACAATTTATTTACTCACTGAGGAAGATCATTCTTGTGTGTTCATTGAGCTTTTACTTCTTGCAAGAGAAGAGTTCAGGTCATTTTGCTAGCAGTGGAAATACACTCTGATGCACCATGACCCAGCATCACCTGTACGGAAACTGGGTGCCTCCAGAATCCCAGCCCTGCCCTCCCAGCTCACATCTCCAGATCACAGCGGAAGGCACACAGGGATAGTCACTTGGGGTGTTTTTCTCCACTTAAAGGAGTTGTTTCTCTCTGCATTCAAGCATGACATGAAATTATTAGCATTCAGATGACTGTGTGGAGACCAGAATCCAAAGCCAATTAGAGAAGGATGATGTAAGGCTGCCAATTTACAATTACCACAACACCTGTGACATTTATAAATATTACCTCACAAAATTCCTGTGTCCTTAGGTAAATCCTTAGATTTCAGTCTTGTAAAATGGATCACATATGTTCCCTGCTTCTGCGACTTGACAAACATCTTTATATAAAGCAAGCCGCTTTAAAACAGTTTGGTATTTAAAACATTTGACAAGCAGGACTGTTCCTAACATTTTACTGCTGTAGTTAAGAATCAGGAGAAACTACCAAACTTATGGTTGACTAAAGGGTCTGCCTAAGCACCAGGAAATATGTGACAAGCCATCAGAGAGAGATGAGAACCTACAATACAGGAGATGGGATTTAAGCAATGCATAAATGTGTCAGTACCATCTCTCTATTAACACAAACTTGTTACCCTTATCATTGGTTTAGATTAATAATATCTACAATGTTAACACATTTTTGGTCTTTATTAATGGTAAAAATGATGATAGATGGTTTCCTGATCAGATGGGTTCACCAAATCAGGCAGTTGCAACCTTTCAGTTCCTTCAGCCCACATGAGCTTTGGTTTCAAAGTATTTCCAACATTTATTCACTGGAAGACTGTTAAGTGAAATTACTGTTTCTACAAGCAGGATGTGAAACAGCTTTACAGTGGTAGAAAATGGTGTTCAGGCTGTCCTTTCAGCCCTGCGTGGATGGAGGAATATTGAGGAAGTCAAGCAAAAACTCAAGCTGCCCAAAGTATTCGCTTGTACAACAGCTATGGCAGTTTATAGAAGCAACTCTTCTCAGAGTCAATCAACAGATGGTAAACTGACCCCAGGAAAGTGCCCTGGACCATTTCCTTCCTAAATATAGGATGTGAAATTAAATATGAAGATGGTGGCAACTAACAGCTCATAAAACAATTTTTTTCCTAATTCATACAACGATTGTTTGAAATTCATAAAATGGTTGTTTCACAAACAGACACCAGTTGTGGCAATGCTACTTTAAAACCATCATCTCATTGCAGGTCATTCCCCCCCAACTGTAGCAATATAAGTATTATTAATCACACTGGGACTATTTCTTCAATTACATGGACGGGCGCACAGTAAGATACAAATGCAGGTCATGATACTATCAAGCCCAGCTCTGTTTGTTAATAATGACATAGATATCCCTGATATTTCCTGTGTGTTACCGAACAACATGCAAATTGCGTGATGGGGATAAACTCAGAGGTGACTTATTTATTCTTTGGAAATTTTTTTGTAATCTTGAAAACCGTGTGAGAACAAAAGTCACTATCAAACTCAGTTAAATTCCAGTGTTTATTTCAGTGAGATGACATCTACTTGAAACAATGGCCTTGCCTTTGACATTAATTGCACCAGAATAAACCCTGCAAGAGCACCATGTGAGACCAAGGGAACTATTAAAAATTCACACTAATACAAAGTGGAACTTGAACCTGCCCAATCATCTTCAAAAGTAAATGCATCTCTCTCCCTCTTTCCCAGACACTCGTCTTCTGTCTCTGTGGTCTGAAATCTCTACCTCAAGTGTCTTTTGTGTATTTCTTGTCCTTTTCACATATCTACTTCCACTTGGGATGAAAAAAATCCAGATGTATGAGTAATCATACCATCTCATAACATGATATATTGATATGTTATTTCCTCCCTCCAAAAATCATGCTCAAACCACACGCTAGTCTCAATTTATCTTTCTGGATTCAATTCCTATCATTTTGATGTTTCCACTAATATTTATGCCAAAGAGAAAAGCTTCGCCTGAATGTCTGTGGATGCAATTAAGATGCACAGCCATGTCACATGGTTCAGTCGGGAAACAGAAGGATTTTGATAAATATCCTAAATTTGTAAAATTATTAAATGTAACAAGTTCCTATTTGTGGGGTCAATTTCCATGTTTATGCCTTTGAGGACTTCCTCTTCCAAAGTTGCTATTTTTCCTTCATCAGGGAAAAACTGCCTTCGGTCAGTTCTCTGTGATCTAAAACTCTCATGATGAAATATATACAAATATCTCAATGAAATATTTTACTATACAAGTGTTCTCTAAGTTGTAATATCATCCAGAATACCTTTGTTCTTATCCTGAAATAGCAACATGGAGAAGAAAGACTTCTTAGACATCAAATAACCCCCAAAGAGTAAGTGAATTTCTTTTTTTTGTGTGATGAAATGCTATGAAGTGGGAATGGCAGTGTGACACCCTTGGAGGAAGGCAGAGTCAAGTCAAAAGGACAAAAAGTCAATAAATTACAGAAGCAAACTGAAAACATGGACACAAGGGTTTCAGTTGTATAAATCATGGCAGTTCCACCATCGCTTTGCTGATTTATTCTTTCTGTGAGCCTCGCCAGTTAAGCTGTGCTGGCTCACTCACAGAATATACAAAGAAAACGAGAATACAGTGAGGCGAATAGCCAGCTCTCTGTCCCTCCCCATGGTGTGCCCTGCTATCGGTTACCAAATCTGCAACCCCATCCTGGGGAATGAAATGAGAAAAATGGTGTCAGTCCTCAAGAGGCAGGAGCTGCAGCTGTGACAGGAATGAAATAAGGAGTGCTGGTGTGACAAGGCTTGCCTTCTTCCCATCTTCTCTCATCTCTGGCATTTCTGAGGACCTCAGGCAGAGGTTAAGCTATGGGCCCTTCTCCCTTCCCAGGTATTAGATGACTTTCAGCACTATCCAATTTAGTGAGGTATGACCCTCTGCCCGGGTCCTGGGTCCTTGGGCAGTTATTCTGCGTATTCACCTATAAAGATAGCTCTCTCCACAGGTCTACAGCAGAAATTCACCTGTTCCAACCCAAAAGCCAGCTGATATTTGGTTTTATTTCTCACATTTTTGGATGTCTCCTTGTGTTCTTCAATACCTCCAACTACTTTGCTGCTTATCTCCTGTTTTGCTCCTGGGGATGCAGTAATACCAAGGTCTAAAATCAGGAATAGCAGAGATCAAAAGAGTCCTGAGTTCATCTCACCACCCTCCTGATTGTTCCCCAGGGTACCTACCCCAAATTTGTTCAGTCCTGTTCCCTATGACTTTACTAATAGGGCTTTCAGCGGCTTCCTTCAGTAGACTGCTCCACGGTGTTATATTTCTGAAACTTGACAATGGTTATTATTGTGCCTAAAGGGGAAAATTGTGATTTTTGCTTTTTAGTAATTTTCTCCTCCATTACTAGAAACTCTAGCCCTAAATTTCAGTTGACCCTTTAGGTCACTATTAATCAGCCTTATGTATCACTTGAAACTCCAAGACATCCTCTTCATCTTTCTAGGCTGATGTTTTAAAGTCCAGAAGTGGTTTGGTGTTTTTTTTTAACATAAACATAGTAAACACAGCACAGGGGAACATGATACGAGGATATCATATTCTTGATTGGTACCACTGGTCACTGTCAAACACTGTCAAAGTATTACCCGAGCCTGAGCCAGGGAATAAGGATCCAAGAGGCTTCTGGGGAATTAGTGAGAAATCATGCAGAAATATTCCAACAAAAGTCAAGTAAGTACAGAACAAATGAGGGCAAATTCTGCACTTTCTTATTCCATTTACAAGTTCTTTGGTCAGGAAGAGCACTTCTCCACAAAGCTCAGAGATCTCATGTCCATTTAAGTTTACTAGGTGCTACACAGTTCAGAAAGTGTAACTACTGTTATGTAGGACCCTTTTAAGCTTTACTTGAGTAGAATATACATGAAGGTAGCATCTCTTCCCTCTGATCTTGCCACAATGCCATGCTTTCCATTGGCAAATTCTCTTTTGAGTTGTCCCCCAGATTCCCTTTCCAACTGAGGTATCTGGAGAGCTTGGTTCACCCCAAGCCTTTAAATATTTCACTTGCATTCTTACACCACATTTCAAATAACATTCATAAGGGAAATGTTAAGGGTCTGAGGATTTCCCTCAGCCCCATGACCCAACAAGCTAATTATTAGCCCATCACACAGCAGGAGTATATAAGCAGTGTTTGAAATGGCCATTGTTACAATAAACAGGGACAAAACATAAGGACTATGTACACAGTGTCTTCTCCTTCCACTCAGAGAGACTTTTCTGAGTATTCTCCAAGGGCCCCACAGATAAACATACACGTCTTGAACCAGGATGGGTAACGTGTCTGATGATTATGTCATTTCTTCTGCAGAAGAAGCCATTTCCAATTGCTGTACCTATAAAACCCCAGGGCCCCAGGACTAACATGGAGTGGCTTCAATGTGCTGTAACAGTATTGTTCACAATTCTTATACCTTAGCCCTCAGCTTTGTAGTGACAGAGCAGGCTGCCCTATTCTTGTTTACACTGCTATAAATCCAGTGAACAGCTTCTTGCATGTTCTGAATAAATTTCATCAATGATCAGCGCTGAGGCAAGAGGGAAGAAAATAAAGTTTTCTCATGGCCCTATCAAATGTCAGAGTCTGAAATATATTCCATAGGTATGCCTTAAAGCCTCCACTCCAATACCTGGGCAAAGACATGGACACCTGAAAATAATACAGGATCAGATGAGGGGTGCACATCTGGCCAGAGATTCAGAGGGTGATAATTTTCACTGATGCATGAATTTCGGCTCTTACCCCGGGCAAATGATCTCCTATCAGCTAACCATGAAAATTGGTCACATATGTCTTCTGAACTCTTCCACTCCTGCAATTTGACAGGGTCTTGCACACAAACATCTCCCCTGACCCATTTTAGCTTGCCTCACAAATATTTAATCCAAATGATAGAGGGTGACCAAAGAATTTAGGGCAGTTCAGGATAGTGTTTGGTGGAAAATGAGAACGTGATGCAATCATATTAAGAAAGGGGGAATTTTAATGAGAAGATGAGGACAGATTTCATAAGGTCCTTATGAAAAATAGGTTGAACTTAAAACTGAGATGATGTTCAAACTGCAGGGAACAAACCTGTCTTGGACATAATTGTCTTTGCTGTCTCCAATCTGTAAAATTTTTTAGTATGCCACAAAGACAACTGAAACAGTACAGACTGAACAACACAACAGTAGAGATTGAGAGCTTAGTCCTTCTGGAGAGGCGGTATAAGCCTTCTCTTGAAGGCCAAACCAAAGCCAGACCTGAGGACAAGAGGAACAGAAGGTCAGTTTGGATGGAGCTTTGAGCAACCTGATCAGTTGAAGATGTCTCTGCTCACAGCAGGGGGTGTTGGACTAGATGATCTTATAAAGGTCCCTTCCAGCCCAAAACATTATATGATTGTGTGAAGACATTATATCTTTCTGAAATGACACTTGGCATTTTTCAGGAGTGAGGTTACTTCAAACACAGCAAACTGTATGCTGCTGTGCTGTTTGAATTATTATTTTTCACTGTAATAATTCTGTTACCAAAGCTGCAGAAAAGAAGTATGTTAACTCAAGACTGCTTAAGATCATAAAAAACATCTTTTTAGCAGCAAAAGAAAGAGTAATAACTAAATAAATAAATTGGGGGAAAAATATAAGAAAGTTCAAGTTATTTTATTTTCTGCAGGAGCCAAGAAAGATGACTTGAGCACAGTGAGAAGAGCCTGACTGACCGAGCCCACAGGAGGAGCCTGGGAATGTTTCTTTCCTTGGCCGTGTCCTGGCTGGAGAAGGGCCATGCACTGTCCCCACCAGCTTCAAGCCATCATCACCAATGCCTCAGCTCATTTTTCCTTTTAAAAAAGAAGGGTCCTGTGCATAAAAGAGACCACTGCCCACTCTTGAGAATGGGATCTATATGATTAGATAGTCTCTCTCCTGGAGTAATAAATCATGCTCTCCTATGCTGTTCACTCTTGCTGAATACTTCCAGTGTTCAATATTTCAAGTACTTCTGTTGGTCAAAGCCCATACTGATTTTCTGGAAGTAGTTTCATTCACATTATACTTGTACAAAAACATGATTTATTTTAAATGTCAGGAGTAAATTATAGTTTTACAGATTTTGTAGAAGGCTTTTCTTCCTGACAAAATAAATTATTCTTCCCCCAGAATTACCAGGTTTCCTCAGGTCTTGGTTTCCTCCTCTTTATTTAGAAAGCCACACATATGAGTACACTAAATATTTATGAATATAATTTATGAGCCCAGTTGTCTTTTTCTTGCCAAAAGTAAGAAGTTGGCCTGTGTGTGGCCTGAAAAATCCTAACTATGACCAGACTGAAACCACAAAGGTGACGGCAACTTCACATTCATGGAAAAACATCCAGAAGTTCCATATATGACATACAAAATTTGTCCTAAATAATAAGGAAACATATATCATCTCTAAGCTAACCAGGTTGTTAATTCAAAATAAAAGACAATAAGGGAAATTAAGCACAAGACATTTGTCAGCAACATAACAAATGACATAAAAACTGTAAAAATTATACTATTTTCCTGGCTGAACTGATTTATTTTGGTTTTGGTGTATTTGTTTAATGATTTCCTGGTTATAGTACACAAGGTGATTTGGGCTTCCACTCAATAAATTAAAATCTGTCTCTCCATTAACTGTATGAGAGGCTGGATCAGGCCTTGAGACAGGACATAACGCACTCAGGTGACATCCCAGGACTTTTCTGGAGCAGCATCCCATTGGCATTCAGGGAGCAAACCCTACCTCCTCTGATGTCTAGCACAACATTGCCACAGCCCCTGAAATGTTGCCCAGCATTCTGGAAAACAAAAAACAATAAATTTTTCTTCATTGCAGATCATCCTAAAAAGTGTTTTTTGTTGATTAACATAACATTGTTCTTCACAAGCAAAAATACTTTTTATCCTAGAAAAATATAGCATAATCAAGAATGAGTCACTAGTATTTGCTCTTGGCAAAAAGAGAGTACATCAGATTAATATTCCAGAAGTTACAAAAAAGCAAGTTTGCACTATGTCCTTCCTTGCTATTTTCTTAGATTCATCAGTTTAGAATTCCTCCCGGCCAAATTTTTGACACGAGTGAAACTAAGAAATAAAGGTACTTCTAAAACTAAGAGAAAACCAAAATAAAATATTAGGCTTTGATTTTCAAAATAATTGTTCTTTAAAGTTTAATATGGTGAGTGGAGCTGAAGAGACAGTTATAGGGAGTGGGCTCTTTTGAAGCAATTATTATCTCATTCTCACTGGATGTGGAATGGGAGAAACTCCATGCGCTCTGGCATCATGGAGTCCTCCACTTTGCATTTACTAGCTTGGCTCTTCTCTTGAATTGGGGAGTTCCCACTTTATTGCCTCTAGTGTACAATTTACAATGCAGCTCAAGTATTTATAACCAGGTTGCTTTTCATCTTCCCCTAGCTGCTGCGTATTAGCCTAGTTTACAAGATTTTGGTAAAGAGCAGTATATCTTATAAATTCAAAGTTTGAAACCTACTGGGACCTATCAAGTATCAGTTTGAGGATTCAGAAACTTTGCTAGATAGCAAAATTCTCTGCCAGCACATATTGTACCTCTAATGAAGGGAATTTTCCTGTTTATATGGTGGTTGAAGAAAATTGCTGATCGTAGATCTGCAGCTAATCTTGTGTTCTGTAGAAATACAAACAGTTTTCTGAATTAGGCGTGTGTTTGAAAGCTCCCAAAGTAAAGAAAGAGGTCTCTGGGTGTTGAGTACTTGTCCATGCAAACAAGGAACACCTTCAGGTGTCTCTGATACTGTAGGGATCTGTGGCTACTGTAAATGGATAACCTTCACAGGCCATTAGTTTTGTTTTTGTTAACTCACAGAATTAAACCCATGGGCACATTTAGAAGGTTTATTTTAGTCTGATCTCCCAACGACCCCTCATTCTGCCTACAGGAGTCTGAACACTTCCAGGGTGGGTATATAACCAATTAGTTATTTTATATGCAATTTATCTTAATGGAAATTGAATCAAACATACTAACCTTCTCAAGCACCACTCTTTACCATTGTGTCAGCCTTTGGAGATGTCTTGAGGTAGAGGGTCCTTAACAAGTTCTATCAAGCATTCACATGCGCGTCTGCCATTATACGCCAAAAAGAGCTCCTTAATTAGTTCTGTAAGAGAGAAGCTAATGCAGCACCATCTGTGCAGGTTTTCAAATCAGGCACTTCCCTCCTTGTTTATGAGTTGAGAAATGCCAGTTCAGCTTGCCTATCACGCCATCCTAATTTCTCAGTCATTTAACAGTGCTCAGAGTTGATAGGGACGGTTGTTGCCATTGTTTTTGTCTAGGTATTAACTTATTTCTAAATCTACTCCAAGCTCCCACTGATAAAAGATCTAATAAGTCTATCATCTCTGTGTAGTCTATACCTTTGCTATAGGGAAAGCACTGCTCAAGGGAAATGCCTGAGAAAGAATTTGCAGATTTAACTGAAAAGCCTCAAGCCAAAAAAACAAGGCTCCAACATAAGCAACTTGACATTTGCAGCTATTTGCTTCTGATGTTATCCCTTCCTATGGCCAGTCTCAATTAAAATTTTAGCTTTGTTTGGCTTTTAAGTGGACCATATAGTCATTGAATCTGATTAATTGCAAAATATCGCAGTTTGTGGAGAACTGTCTTCCCACATATTCAATGTGGTATTCCTGTGGGCCATGCTACATTGTCAAAAGAGTGCTGTGAAGTCTCATTGCACCCTGGAACAGCAAGGTCAATGAAAAGGGAAGCAAAAGGGAATGTTCAGGGCATGAACACCTCTCACTGTACCCCCTCATCCCTGCTGCTCCTTCAGAGCCAACTATGCCAGGGCCCTGGGGGAGGCAGGTATCTCCTCAACTGAGCAGAGCAGCCTGTGCCAGCCCTCCAGACCACACCTGTGATTGCTCAGAAGTCAAAAAATGCCAACATCAACCCAAGCTGCAGAGGTACCTGCTGGAGAAGAGAGTTGGCACAGTTCTCCTTTATAGAGGCAAATTGCTACAGGACCAGCACCTTCATCTCCTCAGCTCAGTGTGTCAGCCTGGAGCCAGGAAGGACAACCAGCAATATCAGCAGAGGGTACAGATCATGATATTATACCTGTTCCAACCTGCTCATGCATCGGTGCTTCACCCTGCACCATAGATCAACAGGGAGATCCCTCAGCTCTGAAATATTAGCAAGAGCCATGAGCCACCCTCTGTACAGTTTTATATCATCTTTCACCCAACTTGCTGGCATAAATTAAGCCTCATAAACTCCTCTGGACGTTAAATAAATGTTGTTATACACACTTTATACCAGAGCTTACGCTATGAGAGCTTTTCTAAATGCTCATTCCTGCTGACCTAAGCAACAGGAGCAGTTGGCATGAATATGCTGACAACCTGAAATGCAGGTAAACCTCAGTTTAGCTTTCCACTAAAGTAACCATGTGCAGTGTGATTTAAATATGTTGTATACTCAGGGGTATACATGAAATAAGACATGTCAACCAGACACTTTCAGACTTCATAAGACAGCCAATACATTGGCAAGTAAGCAAGACTTTAGGCACGATATAACACTCGTTTTAAATATCATTAAAACTGATCAATCCTGGTTTAGATTTTTAGACACTGGGTAATGTTGAGCTTCTTGTCAGCCTTTTAAATGACAATTGTATGAAGGATGCTTGGATTTTCCAACAAAGCCCTTTTAAAGCAGTCTGTTCCCAGTCAGTTGAGCTGATGCTGTGCATTGTTATGCAGATGATCTAAGTTTAACTCCTGGATTAGTCTGCCACTCTTCAGAGATGGGTCCGATGGAGTCCCTTTACTTATTCATCCAAAACACAGGTGATATTTTTGGCACTGCTGCAAGATAATCTGTCTACATTGCTGAGCCTCCCATCCAGTCATGAAATGAAACGTTTTCTTTTTCCCTTGAACCCAGCAAGAACTGCTGAGGTTTCAGTTCTGACTACTATGAAAGTCATAATTTTGTCACTGGCTTTACTAGGACCAGGACTTCCCCTAGACCAAAGGTTGACATTGACAGTCAGTAGGCCCTTGGGCATAGACAGACCACTTCTGAGGCAGAATACAAAAAGCCAATCTGTCATCCCTAGGCTTTAATTCTCTCTGCAGAGACCCTGGAAAACCACTACAGATCCATATTCAGAAAAATATTGAAAGCCATTTCCCTTAGCTATTGAGAAAACTAGGCTCAATAAAAAGCTGCAGTTATGTCAGCACTGCTGCACTAACTGAAGTTAGGGGCTATATTGAGGTCTCTTGACAACATTAAAGGCCTGTTTCTTATATATGTCCGAACTGCAGTCCAATTTGTGGGTGTCCCAGCTTGTTGGACACTCTGCCTCTATGCTGAACTGCCCATACCTCACCCGTGCATTGAACAGCCCAATCCAGGGGGCAGGACTGGACCATCCTGCCAATTTCCACTCTGTTTATGTCCAAGCTGCCATCCTCTCTTAATTTCTTTTTCTGCATTTGCCTAAACCTTAAAATGTCACAAGCCCTCTTGCACAGCTATGGAGTGCTTTGCTTCGGAATTTTGTCAGTGCTAGGACACGTAAGAAATCTCCTGCAATAGAATTAATAAGGTTGAGTGTAAATTTGCCACCTACCCAGGTTTAACTCCAAAAAGCCAGAGCTTTTTGTTATTTTAGGCTTCAGGAACCTTCCAGCAACAGAATTGGAGGCATAAGGCAGAAAAACACTCACAGGTCCTAAACAGAGAAAGGAACATGCAGAGCCATTTTACAAGTGCTCCTGCCACAACTGAGGCCCCCAAGACACAGCCATCTGCCTCTTTTTTCCTTTCCCCTTTGCTACACTTCCTCCCCCAGATGTTTTTCATCATCTAAGGTAGCAATTCAGGCATTCGTGTAACTGATCCTAAGGAGTGTGCTGCATGTGATTAGCATCAAGTCACCAAAGAACAAAGAAATGCAATTAATCCCTGTTTAAATAAAAAACAGATTAGATCAGATTAAACATATTAGCAATGGGCAAGCCTCAGATGGTTTGGAGACTGGACTTGGGCTGGAAAACTATTTGGGAGTGCCAGTATAACCCTGGTCCTAGCCAAATTTTCATGTGCTTCTATCCAAGAAGGCTGGAAAGTGCAAGGAAAGCTCTCCTGAATGATCTTTTGCACTTCCTGCTCTCCAATTCAGTCAGAAAGAAAACAGACACTCTCATGGTATGTTGACTTTTGGCACAAACTTCTCTGATCCTGCTCAGAACAGGAAAATATTCAGGGGAGAGTTGCCTATTTACTAAGCGGGAGTTTAGTTAAAAGGACTTTTTATTGTTAAACATATTTCGGGGTTGATTTTTTTTTTTGTCTGTATGGTTTTTTGGTTTTGTTATGGGTTGAATTGGTTTCTAGGTTGATGGTAGAAACAATGACCACCATTCTGTCATCCCGTTGATGTTCATGATGTTGCAAGCACATCAAATAGAGCATTTTGAACAACCCGTCTTCACAAGAGAAAGTCCCATTTGTTGATGGGGGTTAGGCTGTCAGCTTTCTGGCTTCTGCAACATTTGTGGCAGCATCTGAAACAGGAACATTTTGACCAACCTGTCCAAGTGATTGCAAATATAGTGAAAGACATTTCCCTAGCAGCTTGCAGATCTGACCTCATCTGTCACCGGGACCGGGCTTCAGCTCATCTCTGAGGGTCTGGGCATTTAAATATATGAATTCCATATACTTGGAATATACTCCATATATCAACCCTTGGAATATACTCCATATATCAACCCCCAAGTTTGAATATATAGATTTTTTTTATATTTGTTCCTTGGTTGCCAGTTTGCCAGGATTCTACATGTCATTAGTCCCAGAGACAGTCAGACACACGGCTGAACACTCAGTTGGCTCACACCATTTTTTTCCTGCAAGTTCCCTTCTCTCCAGCTCTGGGCTGAGCTTCCTAATGTGGGGACAAATGTCCTGTTTGCAGAGGCAGAAATGCCTACTTCTTTGTGCCCAGGCAAGAAATCCCTACAAAATCACAGAGTTACTCTAGTGCATCAATATTTGCCTTAACCCTCAAATGTCACAAGCACTCTGCATGGCTACAGGGCACTTAGGGATCTTGTCGATGCCAAGACATACAGCCACCCCACATTGCAGGTCCTGAACCAGTATTTTTAACCTGGACCTAGGACCTAAGCTTTAGAGCAACATATCTTGAGATTTCTTAGTTCACCAGAACCAATCTTCTTTACCCTTGTTCACAAATTTCTATATATAAAATAGAGTTCCAGAATGAACTTTATACCAATTGCACAGAAAAAAAAAACAAATCGAAACAAAACTTTCTTGTTAAAAAAAACGTAATTTTAAACATCTTTATGGCAAGATAGGACAGATCAATGGAGAGCCTGAGACAGCATGCTTCTTTGAAGAACCATAGTTAGTGAAGTTTCTTCCTGAAATGAGAGTCTCCTAACATTTTCTTTTACATCCAGTCCAATGAAAGTAAGAAGTGGGAAACAAAAACACTGTCTCTGGAAAGAAAAAAACCCTTCAATGCCAGAATCATTAACTGGATTCAGAAATTTCCGTATGGTCACTCTGAAAACATAGCGAAATGACAAGCAGAGGCTATTGGGATTAGAAGTATATACATGCATCACGATGTAATAATTTCTCACATCCATGACTATTTTCACAGTCTTTAGCTTGAAGAAGTGAAATCAGAGGCAGCCTGGGCCCCTCCTGTTGGACTGGTCCAGCTAACCTCTGGAAAGCAGCCTGCCAGTACACACCATAATTTGCTCTCAGACTGAGCTGGAGTCGCCACTAAATCAGGTATACAGGGCCAGATCCTCAGCTGCTCTGAAGTAAAGTAGCTCCACAGAAGTCAACCTATGGCAGATGAAGATCTATGTTCATTGTTAAGTAGCATGCTGGTACGTTTTCAGCCATTGGACAAAAGTGGTTTCTCACTTGTTTCCCAAACATTTATTATTCACGGCTGGATTTTACCTTCTCTCCTCAGGGTGACTAGCAGCCTCCTCAAGAAAGAGCCCCACTGAGATCTTGGGTATACATGGGAAGGAAAAAAGGGGCTCAACATGAGGGGAACAGGATCTTCAATGCTAAAAAAGTGAGTGCCTCACAGCTCTCAAATCCCAGCTCCTTTGCAAACTAAACAAAACTCCCTCTCTCACCCAAAATCTACCCTCAGAAACTTTTAAAAATATGGTTTGTCAAACATTTTTGATTTTATTTCTAATGAAATGCTAATAAAAATGTGGAATGGTAATTTATTTTGTGGCGCTGCACTCAAAGAGTGAGAATACTTAGTAGCTGTGTGTTCAAGATGAATTGCTGGGAAATGCCTTTAAAATCTGTCCTGTCCTTTACCTGTTTAGATTTATACCACCTCAGATGTTAACAGCCCTTAGGTGACTCCTTAATGCCAAAGGTAAATACAAAAACAAGAAGAAAATGTTCCTCATGCATTCATACTTACCTTTCCTGGCAGAAGGCCACTTCTGTCACTCATAGCTCAGACTGTTCTCCTTTTAATTTGGCATCAATTTCATGGCTGCTGTTAATAGTATTATTGGTGTTGGAGGTAAGCCAGACACCATACTTTTCTAACCAATTTGTCCAATAAAACGGATTATTTTGTTAGTTAATCTGTCAGTTCTTGAAAAGAGAAATCTTTAGCAGCATTTTTACAAATATTCTTGGTTTATGTCTCACTCTTTCTCATTACCCTGCATCAATACCAAAGCTTCTACAGGAGCTAATTCAGTTTTGATACGTTCACAGAAAAGTGAGCGTTCGGCCTTGAGCAGAACCTTCATTTTGAACTTTATTTTTCCTCCAGAGATTAAAAAAAAAAAAAAGTGGTTGTTTCAACACTGGGTTGTATTTTTGCTTGTTTTACTCCTAGAGTCCTCTCCCCCCATAATGCACCAGCCCTTTCTGTGTAAAAATGGAACAAGACACAGTAAAACTGTCAAAGTTGGCTCCTCTATGGGCATGTATCCTGTGTCCCTGTTCTGCAGTTCCTTTGATTCAGCCAGACCACCTTTCTGTTCTCCTTTCCTTTCCGGGGCTTCGTGCCACCCAGTAGTGCCATCAGCTCCCTCCTTCCCCTCATGAAAACCTGAGCAAAAGGCTGGCTCCAAAGGAGGTGTGTGGGGCTGAGCAGCCCATAGAGGTGGAGGTTTGGTGAGCTGGAGCACTGAACAAGACTAAATGTTTGATCACACCCTACAGATTTTATTCCCTGAACTGGTTTTCCTTCTTTGTGCATCTATCAGTTTTCAGAGGTTTAAGAGCAGTCTGAGAGCGCATCTGCTCTGTCTAGAGAGGTTAAAAATTTAACTTTTAGAAGTTACTGCGGGTGGCCTGACAGATGAGCAGATGAACAGGCTGAGGTATCACCTTCTCTTAAGGAGGAGCTGGAGAACACAGGGCAGAGAACAAAACATGAAAATCTTCATAGCCAAGTCTAATAAAAGTGTTCATACACAAAAATCGGAGCAACAGAATATGTTATATTTTAACAACAGTCTTGAAAGCAAAACAAAACATTACCTCAGAGGTATTCATTGTTTCCTGTGCTGTACTGCAAAAGAAATAGAGCCAGACTGTATGACAAATGCTGCATGCTCATTGACAGTCTGGCTTTACCTTTAATATGGCTTAAATCAGAAGCAGAGTAAACAGGGCTGCAAGGAGGCGTTGAACATAAACGAGGTAATCCTATCTGGCCCTGGAAACCATACCTTCATCAGGGCAGTCTCAAGTGCCTACTGCTTCCTCCCCTCACAGATTCAAGTGGTTAAGCACATTTCTGCAGTCTATTGGGGTCTTTAATACTTTCAAAGTGGAACGTGGGCAATTTTATGGAGTTTGGGTTAACTCCTTTTATTTTCTTTAACTGTAATCATCTGTAGGCCAACACACTGGTTTGGTTGGCATTCCCTGCTCTGGGGTGAGTCCACAGCCTGCGGCAGTGTGATGGGGGCTCAGCCCACTACCCTGGGGCACACAGAGGAACCACAAGCAGCTGCCTGCTGCCCACACACATCTCTGGGCAGGAAGGGTTGTGCAAGAGGAGAAGGCACCGATGCACAGACCACTACCGCCTCTGCATTAATGATGCCCACAGGAGCCGTGGCACGATGACAGCAACACCAAGCTCTACTCCAAAGCAGCGCAGCTTGGCCAGCCACATGAGAGTCATGTTGTGCCCAGATAATGTCCCCCCAAAAGCTCATCTGCTTGAGAACTGCTCCTCCTATGGAGCTGCAGAAGTCCTTCAGAGCAGGCTGTATAACCTGGCCCACTGAAAATTTAAACCAAAGGCTATTTCTTCTTGCATTTAAGAGTATAAACAATGACAAAGGATTTATACAAACATGTGTTTGGTGTCTGCTGGTTTCTTTCTCAACCAAACCCTTCATAATGATGTAAGAAACATTCTTCTGCCACTATGAAGGTAGTTTCGGTCCCCGTGTTCAGATCCCCTGCACATGGTGAGGCTGAAGTCTGGACTCTATACTTGCTCCTCCTGATGAGATGTGCCTGGACTCCAAAGGTGAAGGCTGCTTACGAGCCCCGAATCCTCACACCTGGCCTCCTGCACTGCCAGCCCCATCCCAGCACAGCCCTCCGGCCTCCACCCCGGCTGGAAGAGATCCTCTGTGCTCTGCACTCCTTGGAAAGCACCCTCTGTTTAACGAAACCCAAACATTTTATTAAGGAAGCTCAAATGGAGGCTCTGCAGTTTTTAAATGCACAACACTAGCCATTTACAGCCAAACAGCCCAATCCTTACAGCACTCAACATTGTGAGAAGTCCCAGAGGTAGCTCTCTGCATTCTGCATGAGGAACACCATGGTCTCAGGCTGTGCTACACGTGGCTTTGCTCACCTATTCATTTCCAAACAAACTGGGGTTTACCAGACCAGTTCCCATGAACATTTTCACTAGAAAACAAACCCGTCTGATGACTTGAAATTATGAATTGACAGAACTTCTTTGAAAGCTTTTGAGGGGATCTCTCTTTCTGAAAAAAATATAAATATATAATAAAAACAAAAACATCAGTGAGCAATTTACTGGAATTGAGGCTCATCTGTTTAACCTGTAAGTAGGCTACAGAAGCCATTTCTTTGAAGACCCTTGTGTTTTCCACACCGCGTACCACTTTGTGCACATTTATGTTTTTACACTGGAGACACCTCAAGTGTCTCCAGTGTAAAGGACAGAGCAGCAGCAGGGAGCAGAAACTTTGGCTGAATACTATATTTCTGCATACATGGATGAGCACTGCCACCAGATTTGTCCAGAACCGCCCCAAAGGAGGGACTGTTACCAAAATGCCTAGTAGTCAATTTTCAAGATGAAAAAGTAGCTCTCAAAACACATGGTCTTACACTACCCATTGACCAGACAGGAGAGAAGCCACCAGACAGTGAGGGAAGGTAGAAATAAGTACCCTGAAGAAAGCCCTGCATCTTGAGTAACCTGCCCAAGAACAAGCGAAGAATCTCTTGTAAGAAATGGCCCTGGAGCTTGTGTCAATACACGCTACAGGTACCCAAACACCATCAGGGAACTGCAAACGAAAACTGAAATTACAGCTAGCCAGAGGATTTATAGGATATCTAGTTTTCCAAGTGCCTTCTAATAGGCTTTGAGGGACTAAGAGATTACCTCTGTCCTGAGTCTAACAGTCTAGTGGACGTGGAGCTGCAAACCTCAACAGGATCACCAGCCTGACAGCAGCTCAGGCTGTCACTGTCATAAAAAAAATGAAGAGTTTAGGAGCCACTGCTGGTGGTGACAGAGCCACAAAAATTTTGAAATTAATGCCTTGGAAGAGGCAAGTCCTTCCTGGGAGATCAGGGAACACATAAGGATGCAAGAATACAAAGTTCAAGCTCTTTTGTCCAAATCCCAGAAGTCTTATACATCAGCACTGAAATGGTATCGACACTAGTAGGTGTACTAGCACTTTTTCTCAAGCCTGAAAATCAAACACTGGTGTTGCATAATAACAAGCATCAGCTTTGACATCTTCACACTGCCAGCTGCTCCCTCTGACTTGCTATTTTACCCAAAAGGCTCCTGAGCACCATCTCCCACCTCAGCCCTGTCTAGTAGTGCCCTCACTCCATCCAGGACTGCCCGTAGGAGCTGTTGGCTGCACTCTGATGGACCAGCCCCAAACACCTTGCAGGCACCCTAGCAGCCTTGCTTTAAGCCATTTCTGCACTCTTCCTCCCAACCCACCAGCTGCTCACCAGCCTTAACCCCTTTCCTGCCTTGCAGGGCTTTAAACCCCTAATGGGGTTGGGGGGGTGGGAGGTGTCTCTCTGTAGTATGTGTTAATAAAATTCCTTTGCAACCCAGGCTGAGTGTTACACCCTCTGTATTTCTCATGCAGCCAAGAATCTGAGATAAGGGTATGAAACAGCCCAATTCATACAAGTCCGATAGATGGGGGAAGAATCTGGTGTAAACAATTCCCTTCTGAACATAAAACTCGACAGAAATATTTTTCAAGAGAAATCTGCAGAGCTCCTTAGGCAGCTTTAGCTGCACCCAGCAATGGCATACCTGTGGGTGAGCAGTGCTGGTGCAGGCTTTGTCTTGTATTTAGAAGAAGCCTTAAACATCGCTCCTGTGCAGGCAGTGACTTGATACGCTGCATCTAGGCATGGCTGCAGTAGAGCTCTGTCAGACACACGACATGAATCCATCCCATTTTCTGAAGACTGTCACAGTCAGCCCCAATATCCTGCTTTATGCAACGGGTCTAGCAGTTCTTCTGATGCTTATACTTAGAAGCATGAAGTGTTCCAAGCAGAACTGAAGGAGAATGCTCTAGGTTCTTAGTCTCTCTCCAACATTTAAGAACTAAAAAATAAACTAAACTAATTAAAATAAAATAAAATAAAATAAAATAAAATAAAATAAAATAAAATAAAATAAAATAAAATAGAATAAAATAATAAAGCTTCAAGCAAACATCTCACACTAAGCTGCAGGTAAAAGCACACATGGCACGGTGTTCCAGCATGGAGGTCTATATCCTGACATGATACTAAATAGTTTTAGCATTAAACATTTCTAATTTATTATCATTTGTAAGCATCTGGACAACCTGGCAACTGTGGCGGGGTTGGGATTTGAATCACAGGCTAATAAAATCCGTAGTGAAACCTGTAAACTAAACACATGAAGTCAGATGGGGGTATTAGTCCATGCGTGCCGTTGATGTGTTAGCTTCAGCCCCACGTCGGCCACAAGGTGAAGGTGTTGGCATGAAACAGCCAAGGGCTGGCGAGCCGCTTTCCAATGAGTTTCCTGAGAGATGTTTACAGGAGACAAGTACACACCGCTGCTCTGAGGGAGCTGTCAGTGAGCCACAGCAGCGGAGCACACATCCAACCTTCACACCCTCTCTCCGAGGGCACACCTCCTCCTGCCTCGGCTTTCACTTGCCTGTGGAGGGGCCCAACACTTCTGCTCGTCTGATGCTGTGCCCTCGGCTTCAGCATCTTTGCATTTCCTTGCTCTTCCAGTGAATCCCAAAAAAACTAAACTGCCTTGGGCTGCCCTGCGTGGGGCAGATGTTTGTAGCAAGAAGATTGCTTTCCAAAGTAAGCCAAAATGTAACCTTTGACGTGGGATAGCTTTTGCAAAGCCCTTGGTCTTGAAAAGGTGACGCACGTACCTGAGCCATCAGTATCCTATGATGTTTTGGCCTAACACAGGCAGGAGTCCATCCTCTCTCTGCATGGGCAGCAGAATTTTTATGAAACACCCTGACGCCTCTTGGTTTCTAGCCTTAGATGTTTTTTCATCCCAGCTACCTCCTGCCAGCAGTCATTAAAAGTCCCTGCTCCATTCCCGGTTGTCCATAGCACTTCCCAAGTCACTCTGCTCAGGGGCTGGCAGTTGTGACAGTGCAGTTGCCCTCAACTGGGACCAGCTGTGTGGAAGCAGCACCTCCAATCTGTTGTCTGCTCTCAGGGAAGAAACTCACGCCCCCCTCCCTAAATGGCCACAGCAGAAAGGAAAAAGGGGAAAAAACGTAGCTAGAATTTTCAAACAGATTTTTCACAAATAAGTCTCAAAAGATTGATTTTTTTTTCCTTCCTTGCTTGCTTGCTTTCTTCCTTCCTTCTCTGAGCTTCTTTTTCTATTTCTTTCTTTTTCTATTCCTTCTTCATTACTTTTTTCTCCCCAGTATTCTCTTGAAAGACAGCAGAAAAGAGAAAATACAAGAGACAGAAAATGACAAAAGAGAGAGAACTGAACATGAAAAGCTAAATGGTAAACAATGAATCTCTACCAAGTTGTAGGGAAGGTGGGTGAAAATCCTGAACTGCTTTGTTAGCATTTTTGAAACCTGACCATTCAAAAAAAATATAGAAAATGTCTTTTCTACTTTAAATAATCTGTGTCTATTTTATAATCAGTTCTTGTTGCACACACCTGTACAAAATATGGATGTTTGGTAGAAGTTGATTAGTTCAAACCCAGACTCTGAGAAGTCAGCAACCTCCTCATCTTACAAAGGTTTAAAGACAATAGATCTGGATAATTTGGGACACTAACAAATTGTCTATAATTTACTTAGAGAAGATACCAGTTTAGTGGACTGATATTTTTTAACCACCCTGGTACAAGACTGGCCTGATTTGTGGGCAAACCAGACAGTTGTTGCCCTGGTCACTGGAGTATTTCTTTTAGCTTGATGAGCTGACAAAGCAGTTGGAGAGGTCCTCTCTATGTACACAGGGAGAGGGTGGCACTGGATATGTCATGAAATAGCTAAGTCAGTTCTGTACAGATGTGAAATTTATTATTTTTTAACTGATTTTTAATAACTAAAAGCTGACCCTTAATCTAAAAACTTGCTAAGAAGACATTTAAAAACATTTTTAAAAGCACATTTTTAAAAATTGTTTTACAACTTCATGTTTCTTGCCATTCCCATTGAATTAATTTTGTGCTTCTGGCTTCCAGCCCCTAGTGTGGGCAGGAATCCCTCTCCCAGCTTTGTCCAGCATCTCATGAGCAAAGCATTGCAAGTTGTTCCAGGAGAGCAGAAACTGGTGCAGTAAATGCTGTTCTTCTCTCAAAGCCAGAAAGCGTCCAACGTCACTTCCAACTGCCAGGGATCAAATCTCAGAACCGATCGCCATCTGCACATCCATCTAGCCAGCACTGATCCGGGGAGTCAGCATCGTTCACATTTTAGGTCATCAAATTATATCTTTTATTTTGAGAGCTATGACCGTATCAAACACCACAATTCCCTGCCCCAAAAGAGCGCTGATCTGAAGAACAAAGTCTGAGTGATGACTGAAGACTTGTAGGAAGGCAAGGAAGGGATTTCTTCTGAGTAAAGATCACCAGATTTGTTCAGCGGTGTTGTGCCTCAGACACACAGGCTGAGATTTCAGGATTAAACAAGGCATGGAAAGGGAAATTTGTGTTATTTTAATTACTATCCCCCTTACTTTTTGCATCATTTTGGTAGCTGGGTGAAGCCTGCTGGCCATCCAAGGCAGAAAAGCAATGGCCTAGAAACTGTGAGAGTCTGGGAAAGGAAAGTCTTCCTGACACATAGTGGGCAGAGGTGAGGCAGAGAGGATGAGCTACAAGGGGACAACTATAGCATAAAGAAGGAGTGTGACCATAAAGGCAACTGGTGATGAGTCAGGACATAAAATATCTTCCTTTCAATTAAGCCCAGGGTTTAAGAAAGGGTTTATGAGATGCTGGAGATGCCATCATTTCAACAGAAAACTGAAACCAAAATTTGAGTCACTTACACTCATTAAAAAGTTGCTAGCCCTTTTTTACATACATTTGGCCCCAAAACCTTTGACCCATGCATGCTGGTCAAGCTCCAGTTTAAGTCTCCATACATTATTTTCCCACAATTCACCCCATCATTCCACTTAAAGCTGTTGCTCCTAGAAATGCTGTTATGTAGCCACTGTGGCAGGACGCAAGCTAGAATCAATATTGATAAGCAATAAACCTTCCCTACAGCTCTGGCTCTGAATGAATGCCTCTCAGTTGGGACCCATCCAGATAGTTAGATGTATGCAAATGATTTTAGATTGTCAAAAGTACCATCATGAGCTCAACACACCACCACGTATGCATCTGCAATTGTAGTCACTCACACATTTATAAAGATGTCGTGACAGCCCAACATAAAAAGAGCTACCCAGTTACTGTCATCACCATCCTGATCCAGGTAAGTTTGCAGCTGGGGAAGGGGAGAAAGTGCAAAAGAAGATATAGAGGGAAAAGACACCACCCTTTGCCTTGCATAGGGCTGAGGCTGAAATGGCCTTGAGTGGTTATTGCCCAGTAGTTCACGTTGATTTGTTCTGCCTGTGAGTTTTGATTTGGAAATACAGCAAGCCTGAGGAAAGGGATATGAAGTGACCTGTAGCTAGGACTTATATTTTTCCTTCCCCAGTGGATGTCCCTGCACACCTGCTTGCGGTGTAATAGTGTAATAAATTGAGTGCATATCTATATCCACAAAGGGTCAAACTCTGCTCAGAATTACACCCGTGTAAATCCCCAATAACTCCACTGGCCTCACCGGAGTTATTTGGCACAGATTTACACTTGTGTAACCGAGAGCTGGTTTTAAGCTACAGTCTGAAAAGTGTTTCACCTTCAGGGTAAAAAAAATGCTACTAATGTCAGTTCTTGTTACATTTAAAATAACCAGAAGGAATTTCACCTGGATGGGATCCATTCATAATCCATGACATTCCCATTTTCCCTTATTTCTGGTGTGCATGGAAAGATGTCAGATTTTAATTCACAGTGCATCCATGCCTTTTGTTTTGGAAGGACTACGATGCCTTAGATCAATCACTCGGAAAAGGTGTCTATATTGATAACACATTTGTCTCTGAGATGCTACAGGATGTTCCAAGCCAGATTTCCTTTGAAGCCTGGCACCCTTTTTACTATCAAAGCATGACAAATAGCTCATGTTCATGACATCAAATGCAGCCAGCACACGATGCTGAGGGCTAAAGTGAGACTCCAGTTACATCACGTAAATCTAGGAGAGCTCCAGCCACTTAGGCTCCCATTACTGCAATGCAGCTGGCCTCAGCACCAGTCCCATGGCTTGGGGGTTGCTGCGCTGCCAGGAGGCAGCACACAAGCCACACGAGTCACCCTTCAGGCACAGGGCAGGCTGTGACCCATAGACATGCAGGTAAGAAGGAGAGGTGTAAGGATAAACAAAAATATAGGCTGTCAATTGTGACCTTTTGCATGCATCGATCCCAAATTGAGCTGAATTCCTTTAAAATATCTGAGCCATCGGTGATGATGTCTGAAAGCTTCTGGCTCTGGGGATTCAAAGAATAATGTTCCTGAGCTCTCCCCACCTCCTTCTTGCTCCATGTTGGAGATAGGGAGGGAATGATCTGACACACGATCCTGCCAAACAGCTAAATTTCATTAAGATCCAGCAGAAAGGTATGCAAGTTTGCTTTGCGACCCTATTAGAGCTTACAGTTATCCACAGACCAGCTTTAGTTAGAAATACAAACTTTGTTCTTTGAATAACCTCAGCTTGAACTGAGTCCTGGAAGGACTATCTTTGAGTTAAGGTAATACAAAGCAATAAAGCTTCCTGAGAACAGAAGACTGCCAAAGTTTAAGTGGTATATTTTATGATCTGGATTATTGTCCATTGGGGGACTCAGATGAAAACACAGACTCATTTCATTTAGGTCTCTAGTTGTGATTTGAACCATGATCCAAATTTCTAATAAAAATACTCGAAGAGAAAAGCTAGTGCTTTATCCACTACATACCAAGCCTTGCTGGCCCTTTTCTAAAAAATCACAGTAATCCAAGGTCAAACAATACATGTGCAACAACTTTAATATTCCACAGAAATTTGGCTTCCACCATTCCAACTCTTTCCATAGCACAAACCACATACCAAGTGATGTACGGTGGGGTATATCAGATGTGATAACAATGATTATGCAAATCATCTGCAACAATAAGAACAAGAAGAAAAAATGTCTTGGGTGTCTCTGTAGAAAGGAAGTGTTTCCACAAATGATTTTGTGCAATAAATCTTCACTATTTCTTGGTGAAAGCAGTCAGTACAGAGAGCACCTCCCATTCTGTCAGAGGACACACAAAAGAGGACACACACACGTGCAAACATATGCACCAAGCTGATCGACCTCTGCAACTTGGGAAGAGAGTCATATTAGCAAGTGACCACAAGTATGTTTATTCTTTACTCCACAAGGGAATGGGATTCAAATGACCTGGTTTCTGTAAGCAGCATGCAAGCATAAAAAAAAATATCTATAAATAAAATTGACTACAACCAGCTACATTCTCTCATTCAAGATGACAAATGGTCTGACTTTTCTGAAAGGTCATTAGTCAAACTCAATTTTAAAATATTCAATTCGGGGAAAAAAAAAATCTTTAAATGAAAGCCCAAGCTCTACAGAGCACTAAATCACAAAACCCCACCAACATGTTTTCTCTCACTTGGTCCTATTTAAAAAATCCAAACTATAAGCTACATCTGAGTAAGGAGAAGAAAAACAGATATTTTTTTCTCTGGCAAGAGTCGAATGTTCCACAGGAGTTAGATCTGTCTTGATAGTTAGCCTATGCAGGAATGCAGCAAAGCACCTATACTGTCCTGAGGGAGAATCAGAGGTAGTCTGAAATACAGAAATACTCAGAAATACAGTGCAGAAAAGCCACTGTTGTGTCCAAAACAGAGTAGAAGCAGCTCTTTGTCCCAGTGAAGCAATTTATAATGTAAGAGGAAGAAGAACTGTTCCTCCCATAAATATATTGTGAATTCTACCAGTATGCTATTGATAAGATCTGCTATATTTATATCACCTTTCAAAAATATTCTCACTCCACTTCAGGCAAAAGAGAACTTCCTCTCTCCTCTCTCTTTCCATGCTTGCCAGTCATGCCTTGATGGATTACCTATTCAGGTACTCACAAATCATAACATCTCATATTCAGTGTCCTGCTTAAGGACATCCTCAGGCATTTGTAGGAAGTGGAACCGCCTGCATGGGAGATACAAGGTAACACCCTTTACCAAATGCTTGAGATATGGGACCTCCAACCTCTCCAAGGTGCCAGGAGAGCCCTCTGGATCACTAGGTGCTCTGGTTCCTCTTTCTCTCACAATTTGTCCAGAAATTCTGGTCTGAACTTGAAGTCTCTCTCTCAGTGACAGTTTTGCCAAAACAGAAACACATTTGCAAATCACCACTGTCCATGCCAAAATGCACTCTTCTTTGTCAAAAAATATCAGGCTTCTTGTGTCTGAGATGTGTTACCCAGCACTTTTGGTTTTGTTTCACTCTCAGTACTGGAAAACTGAGTGAGAAGTACTCTGTATAAGGAATACAATTCTAGTGAAAGTTTTAACTAAACTGTCATTTGTACATCTATATTAAATTAATGGAATCTACAGTCCACAGAGCAAATATCCTTTGACCTACATCAACTGGCTTGATGACAAAAAATAAGAGAATTTGACTCAACATTATCGGAGTAGTCACAATTTTTTCCTAAAGGTATCTGTGATGCATTGTTCCGCTAATGCTCCTGACAGCATGGATAGCTCGGTCAGACTATGATCCTAAAAGACATATGAGAGTCCTAAACCTGAGCATCTGGATTTCTGCCATCTTTGAATCACACTCACTACTGCATTTGGATTGATAAGGATTAAATTACCCCATTCTACCAAAAAGCCAAGAAGATAATTCTGTGTAGGACACAGGAGGCATGAAGTGAAAAAAAAAACACACTTGTGCACCTCGTCATGAGCTGCATTATCTCAGTGTGACTCCTTTTTGTGAAGATTTGTGGCCACTGGGTCTCCATGAGCACAGAAATGCACTATTTATAATTTGTACTTACCATTCTCCAGTGTTCTTTTCCCTCTTATGAGGTTCCAGTAACCTAGTAAGGAGGCAAAGACAGGCTATGTAACCAATTACAAATAAGTAGTAAAGAGCTCATGAACAAACCTGTAGTCTGAAAATTATTGATGCAAATTTTCTGGTGAAAACTGATGAATACTGAATACAATAAGGCCTGGACTGGCTGGTTCATGAAGGATTCTCTCAAGCAGCATAGTTTTATTAATATATGTATGACTAAAAATTTCTCTGTAAAAATATATTAAAACTGTCAGATTTATAAAAGTCAGACAAATCCTCCATTTTTCTGTTCACAACTTCTCTAAATCCCTTTGCGGAAGATCCCAGACCTCAACTGCATTCCTTGAGGATTTACAGGGCACCAGAGGAACAGCAATCAGCTCCAAATGAATATGTGCATTCAGAAGTATATGGAGGCTTTTCCAGCTTTTCAGGTACTTCGCTCAGATTAATCTTCCTGAAGGCACTGGATGTATTTGCAAGAGCAACTTTAACCGCTGCTCCCCTCTGCCACTTTTCAGCACATCCATTGTGACCTGTTGATGGGAATAAACACCATGTAACCAGAGGTGAAAGGAAGAGTGGCTGGAATATTGAAGGGAACCCACAAAATCGGGTAAAAGAAATGCCACATACTTAAGAAAATTTACTCCTCCTGGAATAATGTGACCTAAGAGTGGATCAGACTCTGGTCTCAGTTACCATGGTGTTAATCTGAAGTACCAGCACAGATTTCAGCAGAGGCACCTTGGATTTAGGGCCTGAGTCAAAGATTGCCACTGATTTACACTCACTTTGTAGCAGCCAGTTACCACCGTAAGAATTTAGCCTAGAAAAAGATAACAATGCTTTTATCAACGCTGTGTTATGAACTGCTTTGTACTGGCTTCCACAATGCTTAATGAGGTTTACTAGTTTCTCCTTTTTGCTTGTTTAATCCATGTATATGTCCAGCTCCAATTCTAATTATATATAGAGAAAAGGAAATTTTATCCACCCTTTCTGCTATGCTCCCTTCGTTTTCTGTAACATTTGCAAGATAGGAACACAAAGAAAAATGCTGCAAGAAAAGCATGGAAAAATGCATCACCACGGCATAAACAGCAGATCAGAAATTATATTTCTTTCTTCTTTGCGTTCCACCCTGTGTTTTATCTGGGATAAGTTATTATTCATATTGTATACCATGTTTTGTGATTCTCCAATAAGGAATGAAAATGTCTTCAGACATGGGTTGCTGAGGAAAAAACGACCACGTGGTTAGTGAATTGTCAGGATTTGCCGTACTAAGTAAAAATGACATTGTTATTGTACACAGATTTTTAGTTGAATATTTACATAAATAATAGGATGAGCTGGATGCACCTGTTTTCTAAACAGTTCAGTATGAATTAGATTAGTGGGATATGATTTATTTGGGTCAATGGAAGTAGATCTTCCCAGTTGTCCTGGAGATCTGAAAAATAAGTATGGCAACTGCTGTATGTTGCACTAAAAGCTCTGCTCTCTCCTGAAACAATGCTTTAAAAAGAAAAAGGCTGCAAGGACCTTTCCTGCTCTTCCCTCTTTTGTCTCCCTGGGTAGAGGCCTTGCTGGATGCCTCCAATAGCATTCACAGCCACAAGAAGTCAAATATTTTTGTTGGGGAAAAAAATGACAAATAGCAAGAAAAAACAGCAAAGGTCAGTTTTTTTCCTTTCACAAAAAATAAAAAAAAAATCCAACACCTGCTCTCTTTCCAATAAAAAGTTACTCTTTCTCACACAAACATTTTGTCTTGCCCAATTTTTTCTTCTCTTTCTAGAAAAAAATGCTGAAAATTTCCCAGAAAAAGAAAGCTTTCAGAGAAACTTCCACTGAGGTCAAAACCAAGTTTCCTTGTGAAAACTGGTTTTAATGAGGAGGCACTGGCCAGCTATAGCTGTCAGTGAGGTTGTAAGCAGCAGGAAGCCAGCAACAGTGAGTGCCCATGTCGTTCTGAAAGAACAGGAGGAGATACGGCGCAGGCGGGCTGGGCTGCTCAGGGCTGTTGCATCTCTCCACTATATATCAGGTGCTCCAGCTGTGCTCCTTTCATGCCTCCCATTGACCTCACTAGTGGCACAATTTCAGGCTAAAATGATGAATCCTGTTCATACTTTGGAGCAGGAATGGCTGTGAGCTCTTATCTTGTCTAGCAGCCTTGGCAAGAGGTTTGCAAGACCTAAGGTGGCTTTTGAAACCACTCACCATGGAGTATGAGCAAAAGAGCACTAGTGTCACCACAGAAAACTCTATCATGAGTGCTAGAGAGAAATCAGATAGTGTGGCAGGTATGGAGAACATAGGATGAACATACAGACCAAAAAGCCACGGAATGGGGAGTTATAGTGCAATGGGAGGGCACAGCTGCATTGTTGGACCATTGTATATACCCTGCCCTAAGTGATATTCGGGAGCTGGGGCATAATAGCCCTTTCATTTCAGTTCCTTTCAAATGCTAGAGCTCAGACCCACATATGGCTAACATTGTGCCTCTGGAGGGCCAAACTAACAAACAAATAAATAGACAGTTTCTTGCATGGTTTCACCAGCCAGAGACTGGACTATTTACCTCCAAAATAGACCTCCCTCCTCCAAGAAAAATCTAGAAATTTGAATAGTTTTTAAAACCCCATACACCGAGTATACCTTTCTTATGCTACAGGCTGCTGCCTTTTTCCACCCAACACATGGTAAGGATTATATTTAAATAAAGGTTTAACACTCATAAATGGTTTCTTTTAATATTGCTGTAAAGTAATGGTTCTTTTATGGGCAAATTTAAATGTAATTCTGCTATGTACAGCTGTGCCAAACAGTATGGTATCATTTTATGCAGCTATAAGCAAGGAAGCACGTTGACCAACAGTGCCCGTGAGCAGAGTGTGGATTTTATTAGCCAATATGAGCTGATGACCCATGAGCAGAGTCAGCTTTTGCATCTTGTAAAGTCAACCATTGTGAAGGCACCACCGCGTGCGGATAGCAAGCAGCTTCCAGCTCGGAGCAGCTGAGCGCAGCCTCCTGGCTAGGGCAGCAGCAGCAACTCTTCAGCTTGCAAAGGTTTTTCCCCAACACCACTGCCTGTTCAGGCTTCACCTCTCCTGGCAGGGGATGAGGCAACTCTGGTTTTGTACACACCGCTGAAGAACTTGGGTCAAACCCTCTATTTACTGCTTACCACCTCTCTGAGCATCTGCCCAGCTCAGCCAGTGTCAGACTCCCTGCAGCCCTGGGCAGAAAGTCAGACTTTTTCCTCCCATCCCAGCACAGGATTTGCATCGCTGCCTAACACAGCCTAGCAGCAGCTGGCACACACAACCAAACACGAGGCTGTTTCAGATTAAAACTGGGAGTCGAGTTCCCAGCCCAGAGTATTACATGGCACAGATATTCGCAGCTCTTTCCAGCCTCCCAAGAAGCAGCATGTGGTGACTTTTCAGAATTCAACACAAACTTTTGTTCCAGAACCTGTTGCTGGGATGGGTGATTACTGCTTGGTTTAAAAACATTTTTTACTTTAAAAAAAAGGCAGGGTTATTTTGCAGCCTCATTTTTGCTGCACTGTATTTCTTGCACCAGTGCATTTACTGTCACTCTTGTTACAATCATCCATGGAAAATTATAGACAAGGCTGGGGTGGGCCTAATTGTCCTAAAACAATGGTCTCTTGCCTTGCAAAGTGTCATGTCATGTTTCTACTGCCACAAGGCCACATACCAGATGACATCTAAGTAATGATTTATGCATTTTCTTACATTATTTCCCTCTTTAAAAGTAATAATAATAATCTTAGTTTCTGATGCTCAGAATACTGCAAATACTTTACGAAATATCTCATAATAAACACCATCCCCACCCCTAGCCACTGGAGGTTCTCCCATGCTCTTCTACATTCCATGATAGGCAAGCTCCTGCCAAAACAAACCTTGGCAGATCAATCGCCCCAGTGGAATGAGAAAATGTTACTGAAACCCCGCTGCAGAGCAGCCACTTGGCAGTGCTCGCTGCCATCCATGCAGCCTGTGAAAAGAAACCCTTTATTTATTTCAGTCAGCTTCTCACCAGCCAACTCAAAGCCATCCTGAAACAGCTTTTTGAGTCTTGATTCAGCAAATCACCTCAGCACATTTCAGAAAAGATGTGACCATGAAATATTTTGGCTGCATTCAAAATGCGCATCCATATTGTCTGTTGTGTGCCTTACCTTCGCTTGGGAGATGGCCTGGCAGAAATTTCCAGAGATAGCTGGCTTGGGAATAACCAGCCAAGACCACATCTTTGAGGGCAATTCTGGACAAAAGCAAGCAAAGAGACCAAACAAGCAGCAACACTTTTCGACAGGACCACTCAATGCAGTTTCACTGGTTCACTAAATAGATCTCAGACATTTATATGCTTTTTACTCCCAAAATGAGAAGGCCAGGAGAAGCAGCACACCCCATTGTAGAGTACTAAAATCCAAATAGAATTCTTTTTTTCCTGCCTTTTGTCTCACAGAGGAAAGGAGCTGCCCAAAATTGTCAACATAGGGATTTACTCCAGAAAATGGGACCATTTTGTTTTCTTTTCTTTTTTTTCCCCCTCTTGAACACATCAGTTCAAAACCCTCTGGTTTTGATAGATTAGTTTTGTTTGGAGGATTGCTTTTGGTTTGCTGAAGATGTGAATATTTTCTTCACACTTTGCAAAGACTTTGAGCATAAGAACAGCGTCTCGTTCAATTTTAAAACTGCAGTTTCCTTCCCCTTTTAAACTGTGAACTATGCTATGATTTACAGTGGCATATATTTGGAAAACTGGGCCGAGGCTTTTATAACTGGATGCTCTAAAACCCCTGTTTAAATTTCTACAGGGGAGTTCAGGGGCAGTGAGGACTTCTTAAAAATAGGTTTTATTTAAGACTGAAGAGAAACTCAGGAGCTTAACTTTATGTCCTGGTGTTGGAAATCTAAGCCCAGATTTACATTTTAATTCATCTGTCAGCACAAGCTCTGGGTAATGCAGAATTTCACTCTTTCCCCCCTGCCTGTCCATGAAACCTCAACTAGGAATTCCAGCTCCTTTTCATTAGGAGCCTGGCACTTCTCAAAGGACTTGAGCTGCATGGAACTGTCCCTATGAAAGCTGAAACCAGGAGAAAATTCCCGGGCTTTCAGCTTTCATTGCAGACCCCAAAAGTCAAAATCATTTTGCTGCAATTCAGCCTGTCTTGGGAGCCAAGGTGAAGCTTTCCGTGAAACTGAGCTCCATTTCAAGCAAATATGGATGGAGGTGGTAACAGGGAGTAGGCAAAGGCAATCCTAGTGTTGAACCTTGGCATAATGCAGAAAACGCTAATACAGATGAACGCTAGACTGGAAAAGGCTTTGTGCATCAGCATTTTGAATTGCACCTAGAAAAGGAAACAAAGCCAAAATATAGGGAATAGTTGAAATATGCTGAATGTTTTCAAGGTGAAGGTAGTTGTTTTGTCCTGATTTTGTATACCTAAAGCCCTCATGCACATTGCACATCTTTGCTTTACCTTTGTTGGGAGAAAAAAAAAAGCCATTATACATGTGAGAATGCAGTGGAATTCATCTGAAATGCCAGAGATCAACCCATAAAACCTACTCAAAATAAAATGAACTCCACAACTCCTTTAGCTCTGGTACCAGAATTGCCTCCTAAGCCTCAGGAAATTCTGTCTCCCTTCATCAAGGGGTTAAAAGCCACCATGCTGGGAATAACACATATTCTGCTCTTTCCTTTTCATACTCCCTGATGGTTAATGACATCCAGTCCCATCTGGATACCAAGCACCACACCATGAACTAACATATCCCCCAAAGAATGTTACCCAGATAATTGTCTTTGATGAAAATCAATTGCATGATGTTCACATTATAGGCCTTTTTAAGCCAATCACTCATTTCTGGAGATTTAGGCCTCAGTGGTTTTGAAGACAAGTGTATATAACTGTGCTCAATAATGCAACAGTGTCATTGGTGTTTTCTACATTTCTTCCAGACTTTTGATGGGTGCAGTGCTTTGCAAGTGCTGGGAGACTGCCCTCATCCAGAGGCCTTTAACAATACAGTGATCTTGGTCAGGGTTTTGAACTACAATCCACCCGTCACTTGATGGCACAGAAGGGCAGAGAGCACTAGAATGGAGGCCATAGGGACAGCTGGGCTGGAACTGAGCTCAGTAGCCTGCCTTTCTGCCCCAACTCATTCTGTGGCATCTGGAAAAGTCACAGACTGGGCTTTTTGAAGCAGCCAAAGCAAATGGTCATCTAAATTAGGGAGAAATAAATTCCTGTGGGCTACCTGAGTTCTTGCATTTTCTGTGATACTATACAGATAAGAATTTCTACATCTTTTCTGATTGATCTTGATCAAAATACAAGTGCCTCAAAACCCCATCTTCATACTGACACGTTCCCTTGTTCATGTTTTCCCTCTTCTGTTTCCCTTCTTTTTGCCTTAGTTTCAATATCTCAGGCTGTCCTAATCATACCAAGGTGGGTTGAAGGAAGGGCAAAAACTGATTTTTCTAAGCAAGGCTTCAAACATCACCCTGTCCCTCCTCCTCACAGGCCATTTTTGTAGGACTTTTGTAGTAGAACACTACACACTGTAGTGTTTGTCTGCAAGAATGGCTAATGCGTATTTTGTGACTGTGGGCTGCTCTTCTTTTTATTTTCTCTACTGAGGTTTGCATGCTTCTTGTGGTATTCTGGTGATGAAAAAGCCCTATGGTAGATTATTTTTTTGGTTAAGAAAAGTATCCACACTGTGTCTCCAGGCTGTGTCCTATTTGTTGCTAAGGAAACGACAGTCTGCTTGTAGCATCCAAGCCCCCAGTGAGGTTCATCCTAAAACCAAGAAAAACCAGTCTTCTGGAGGAACCAGCTAGCTTACTTTTAAAATAACCATCAGATGGTATGCCATTTTAGGAGTGATATTTTCTTTTAATATGTAGGAAAAAATGTCCATGAATGAAGTAATGCAAAATATCAGGAAAAGATTATGTCTCTCTTTACAATAAGGAAACTTTGATCCAGGATATGAGCATAATCTGTGATTTCATCAATGAGAATCAAATCTTCTGTCACGTAGCATGACTCACTTGATCACTGCATTGTGGTATCTCCACAGTGTATGGCAGTCTCTGCCCCCAGCAACCGAGTTCCCAGCCTCTCCCCTCCTACCCTGGGACAGCACAATGCCAAGAGATTCTTAGACTTCGTTGCACATTCCTATAATGCCCCTCTGGACCTGGTGACAGCAATTCTGTCCTCACAGAAGTCCCAAAAACGCTCAGTAGGTCAAGCTGAGTAGCAAACTTGAACTAGCCAGTGACTGAAAAACAATGGCCAAAAGTAAAAGCTATCAAAACCTGAAAGTAACCAGCCAGATAAGCTTTTGCTTTTCAGGCCACTGGCTGCAGAAGGGCTCTTTGCTGTGCCACCATCTCCCAGAGCTGGGTGTAGGAGAGCGTTTCCTGGAGGAAATGAGAGGGCTGAATTCCATTGTGAGGTAGTTAAGAGAAGAGACTTAAAAAATTAGTTTCAGCATGCTGCTAAAGAGCAAGCAGTAAAAGACAGGCCAATGACTGTCCATACCGCTCTGAAGACTTGTTGAAGAACCTTACACTGAGGCCAGCATCAGCATTACACTGCTGAAGGACCTGGGTGGTGGCTGGTTTATTTGCATTGTTACATAAATTAGCCAAGTGCTACCTCTCCTCTCGCTTTTCCCCCAACATCCATTTCTGCTCAGGAGCCTCATGTAAGGACTTGATTGTTCTCCTCTAGAATAAGGGAACACCATCCTCAGGGTGGAAACTAGTATTCTGCTTAAAAAGCCAAATTTTCTCTACCTGTCAAGACCATGGTTTCAGAGCTGATGCAGAACTGGAAGAGAACCACAGGGTGTATAGACAGACAGTGCAAAGAGTTGGCAAACACCAAGCAGTATCAGAGCCCTATCTTTGGCTTCAGCTCCCTTTGAAACGCCTGGACATCTGCAAAGATTTCCACTGCAAAGTAAATCAACTCCTGCAATAACCCACAGGTGTGGGGAGGAGGTGAGAATTCCTGAAAAAGTTTGAGGAGAGATTTCTTTTCTGGAAAGATGTGTTGCACAAGGTGGGCGAGTCACCTCATAACACCTTGCACTGGCTCCAAGTTGAAGGCATTAAGGAAACTAAGAAGCTGGAGAATGGCTTGAGTGCTTGTTTATTTCTGTAGCTGCTCCTCCAGTCAAAATGTCTTTCCAACAAAGTTATTAATCCTTGTGGTGCCACCACTAGGGCAGGCAGTATAGTGAGGGGAAAGAAAGGTCTCAGACAGGCACGGTAGAAAAAAGTCCTCATGGGAGAAATTGCAGGGCAGGACACAGAAAGTAAAGGCGAATTTTTTCTGGTGGCTACAGCAAGCCTTCCTCTAAACACAATTTAAAGGGACTATCTACATCTGGCAGATAGATGGTACCAGTTCACTGAGCAGTGGTATAAGAGGGAAGGAATGGCAGATACTTGGCATGGGTGCCAAGGTTTCTCTTCCCAAAATTTCTACCGGATTTCTGACAGCTGAAAAAAGCCCTTGATTTTTCAGTGTCCTTCAAAAGATCCCCATGCAGCACATAGTATGTTACTCTGTTTATCCATTCTGGCAAGATTAGACACTGATGTTGCCCTACTAGAATCTGTAGAAAACCAATATCCTGTGGTAAAGCTTCAGCCTTATGCTTCTCTTTTAATATAAGCTGTCATTACTGAATCACAGTATTACCCAGACCTGTTTTACATGAGTCCTTGGCAAGACAATGTCAGCTGTACTTAATAAACAAGGTCTGCATTTATCGATTCAACAATATTGTAAAGGGTAAAGTGTCATCTGGTGTTACTAGAACATCAAACCTGCACCTACATCAGACACAAGACAAGCATCAATCACAAAAGGATTGCATTACCTGCTAACCCAGAATAAAAACAAACAAACAAAAGAAAAGCTGAACAATAATAGCATGTGAAATTTCCACAAAGAATCCAGCTCCCAACATTTGAGGAAGAAATGGATTTCCTCTGTGACTAATCTTCCAGCCCCCGAGCTGGAATGATGTCATAGCCTTTCATGACAGCATCTAGCGTAGACCAGGTGTCCAATTCTTTCTTGGCCACATTTCCCTGGGGCACCCCTATCCATCCCAGAGCCACTGAATGAAGCAGCTGTTGTAAATTGGCCCTCCCCATACTGCTTCTGTGCAGGAGTCACTGGGGTGCTTTTCATTGTATTTATTTGCTTTCTATCTTTTTTTTTTTTTTTTTCAGCAATCCATGGTGAATTTCACTTGAAATAGTAGTCTGTTCTTAGTTTCTCTGAAGAACGTATCAGCTGGGCAAACCATAGCTTTTGCCTCAACTAGCTGAACAATAATAGTGGGAGAGAGCAATTATGCCAGTTGTGAGAGATCTGTGGCTTGAAGAGATGATAAATGTTGCAGTTGCAGACTTCTACAGCCCTGTCAGAGGGCAGAGGGTGATTAGCACCAAACAGCTCTAGTGCCAAAACTTACTAACTGGACAGCATTTCATTACAAATGTAAAGGCATTTCAATTTTGTTACATATCCAACCACCAACAGGTTTTATCTTCAGTTTAAGGACACTGTATTTTGAGCAGAAGTCTCTATGGCATTGAGGAAACAAGACAATAGAGCTGGTGAGTAATTTCTTGGTACCCAGGATGTTCCATCCAAAGCATCTCAGTTTGCACTAATATGCTTGCAAGCCAGGGTTCTGGCAGCCTCTGCCTCAATTCTATAGGATGTTCCTGGAATGTAACACCTTTATCTCTTTGCCCAGAAAGTCTGGCTACAGGCAGGTTACAGACAAGCCCAAGATAATTCATGAAGATGAGTGCCGAGGCAAGAATGAGTACCCTAGGCTCACACTGTCTCTCCATAACCTGGCAATCAATTCACAGTAAACCTCCTGTGAACAAAGACGCTGCTGATTATGGGAAACTCACAGCTTGGAGGAGGGTACAATTTCCCCCAGAAAGGTTGGCTTGGGTCTGATTGAAGGCAAAGCTGGTGTTCTGCACACACACATACAAGTTCCCATGAAACAGAAATGCCACTTTTTTGGCCGAGTCTCCTGGTGAGGTAAATCTAAAGTAAAATAGCACTGAAGCTAGACATGGAAACCTCATACAACAGTATAAATGTGACTTGGTTTGGAACTCCATGTGTACCCTACCCTGGTGTCTTTGGGGAAGAATCTCATTTGTCCTTACATTCCTGACCTGCACTATTATAGACCTCAGCCGGCTGCTTTTGCAGAGACCTTTTAAAGTGGCTGAGTTAAATTGTCCAGAGATGTCAACAAGTTGTGAGAGGCAGGCTCACACTGGCAGCAATTACCAGAGGGCAATGATCAATGGGGGTCTTTTGTTAGCATTACAGGATCACTATTGACTCAGGAAGGAAGTGCCCCCATGGTTTAGGCTGAGCTGAAATGGACAGGCAGCCTTGCCCTTGGCTGCTCACAAGCCACTAACCTACACTTATCTCATTAATTATTCCTGTCCAAATGGCAGCGATCGTTAAGATCCACAATCAGCTGAGGAAGAAGAGGTCACAGCAAACACAGAGGCTCCATTTACCAATCCAGGACATGCATCCTTTCTCTTATTTGCATCCAGACTATTGTTTGACGCCAGTGCTGTTCCTTTGACAAACAGGTAACAGCACATGACAGCCACACCAGCCCTCTGCAAAAAAACATGGATAGAGCTGACATGATTTTCCACTTACAGAACTAAACCTGCAAGGCACAGTGACCTTGCTAATTGTGTCATTAGGGAGAGGGGATTAGTCTTCGTATTCCAGTGTGTTCAGATTGCCTTGATCCTCACATACTCCTATTCCAAGCTAGGGCCAGAGCCACCAATGGTTTGCAAGATGCTTGACGCACAATCCCATTGCTTCAAAAGTATAGTTTGTGCAAAGGAATTTATAGGAAGGAAAGTAATTTGACAGGAATAAAAGACATTTGAGGGATGAGGGCTTCTGGATGGAAGGATGGAATCTCCTATTAAAGTCACCTTACACTGCTGAGGGATAAATCACTCCCTTGAACATATTGCAGTCTGTTGTAAAGGCAGCTGATTAGTGTGACTGAGAATCAAACCACACTCTGTTCTTACCCCCCACTGTGTTATTTTTCTCCCTTGCACTGAATTGTTCAAGCTGCAGCATTTTAAATCAATCTCTGATTTAAGAAAGGGAAGAATATACAAAAGGAGCAGTATATTCCAAACACACCCTGCCCTTCAAGCTTAGTGTTCCCCAGCCACTTCAGAAAGGAAAATCATGAGCCTCAGAGGAAACCTTACAAATGTGCACTTGCAAAGTGTAGTTTGCCACGTGTACCCAGCCGGGAGGGGAAAACTCCCCCAGCACCACTGCTCAACACCCTGAGCCCTGGGAGAGATTGTACTTGCAAAACAGTTGCTGTGGCCCAGTCTGTCCTGCTAACCAAGTGAGGAACAGCAGAAAGCCTGAGAGTTTCAAAATAGAATGGAAGGCCCCTGCCAGGAAGCCATTTCCTTCTTTAAGCTGCATTTGTAGGGAAGGTTTTTTCCTCTCCTTCTCACCTCAGAGGGGATAAAATATGAAAAGAAGGGACTTTCAACATCTGCTCTAGATTTTTATTTTCTTAAGTCTTGCTGATTTTTTTCAAGATTTTTGCTCAGTGCCTATAGCTTAAGCAGTTCATCTGTTCCTGACAAGCAACTGTCAGATCTGGTAGCGTCTGTCAAACAGGAATGCCACCAGCCTTTGACAGAAGCATTTGCAGCAGGGAAGACCCAGCATTTACAGGCTGGGTTTATGTCAGACTCCCCTGCACCAAAAGCACCCTATGATTTTCTTCAACAGCCTCAAGAGAGGATTGAGCAGAGATTTAAAGGGTTCTTTGCTATGGCAGTCTCAAACAATGATCAGGTGTGAGATGGCAGAAGAAAAGGTGAGGATCCTGTGCTCTGAGGAGCTGTGCTGGTTTCCAAACCCTCCCTGCTCTCCAAGCAAACAAGCATGGGTCTTCAGCAGCTGCCATGGTACTGCTACAGCATCAGCCTAAAAACACCAGTTGGAGTCTGTATTAGCCTGATAAAAATGGCCCCATTTACAAGAAGCCCATATGGGAACTTACCATCCTCCTGGGTCAGGACTGATGTTTACTACACAGTGTTACTTCTGCCTAAGAGAAACCCATTCTCCTTCCATCGCTGGCTGTGGGAAGCTGCAGGAAAATCACCACAGCCAAGACCAGCAGCTTTTCTTCAGAGCTCAAGGGATCGGGGATTCACACTGTCATTCAAACCAGTGCAAGGGACTTGTATTCAGCAGGAGATGATCCCTCTCCCAGACGGCTTCCAGACATAAGCCATCAGATAATGCTGCAGGGGAGCAGGGATGGGAAGGGGAAGGCAGAGAGGGCACTTCCCGGAGGCTAAGAATGGCTTCTGCTACCCCAGCTGCCATGCTGCCTCATCAAAATCCATTTCCAGACTGTGCACAACATCGGCAATCTCAACAGGCAGGGTAAATGGCCACCTCTGAGAAGCATTTCAAACTGATAGTGGCTGAAGGGCTAAGTTATGCAGAAGTGGACCCAAAGAAATCACCCTAACAGCTATCATCTGGCTGGGGCAGCCATGGTGGATGATGGGGCAGCCATGGCACCTGGCAGGGCAGCCACGGTGACTGCTAAAGCAGTCATAGCAACCATGAGGGAGGCCCTGTTGACTGCCATAGCAGCCATGGTGGCCTGGCCAGCTCCTCTACCCTGGCAGAAGGCAGCCAGGGGAGCAGGGCCACCACCACAGCAGGGTGAGCTATGGCCCCCCACTGAAGCCCTGTCAGCAAGTGGCCACTGCCCTGTCAGTGCGAGCCTGACGGCGGGAGGGGGGGCTCAGCCATGCCTGCAAAGCCACGCTACACTACGCCCCGCACACCACTGTGCCTGTTTATATAAAGCCTTTTTTTTGTTGGTTTGTTTTCCTTTCTAGAAAGAACGCTGCCAATCGCTGGAGGCGGACAGACGTGATTATCAAGACGTGTATCTCGAAGCCTGACACGGGATCTGCAGCCTCTGGTGCAGCTGAAAAACAGTCTGTCAACACCTTGGAGGGAGCGAGCCAGCGGGGCTGGCGGGGGACCGGACCAACCCCTGTCTCTGCCAAAAGCTACAGGAGGAGGGAAAGTCAAACTGGAGCTGAGCAAACCTTTTCCATCCACTCTGCTCAGTATCTGGTGGGGGCATCCACACCACAAACTGGCCAGTTCTTATGTGAAGGGAGACGCCTTTTTTCTTAATTGTTGGTTTTTAAACTCTCCCCATTTGGAGAACTGCTCTGCCCATAAAGCCTGTGAATATATCACTGTATTGGACCTGAAAGTTTGTCAGAGAGAGGTTGAAGTCCTACCATGCTGCAGATTGCCCACTTTTAGGAAACAAAACACCCACTGTGGGATTGCTGCACTTGATGATCAGCCTGAATTAAAAACAAAATAGCGAGGGGCAGAGTAAATCCTTCAAGCAGAGACCTGCTGGAGAAGGGAAGAGGGTGAGTCACAGCTTAAAGAGACTTTTTGTTAACGCTTTCAGACTCTGTCTACTGCTCCCAAACTGCCACGACAAGGACAGTTTCTGGGGGAGCAGAGGATGGCAGAAACCCCCTAGGGCACCGGTACGGTCTGCATGCCATGGAGAGATCTTCTGCCTCCTCTTCCAGAAACACCAGCTCTAGAAGGAAGAAGGAGAAAGACAGGTCATATGCAGGGAGCGAATTTCACAGGCTCTGGAAAAGAAGGAGAAAAAGAAGGAAGAAAAGAAAAACAAATAAAGTAATTCAGATTTCCAGCGAAAGGCAGTTTCTCTGAGTTATATGGAAAATGTTGCCCATATCTGTGCAAAATTCCACTAGACTTAGTGCCTATCTGGTAATCATCAGTCAATTACATTTGCATTCAGCTAAACTTCCTGAGGCAGAGCAATCTCCAATTTCGTAAATCACTCTTTCTTCTCCACAGCTCTTCACCCCAGCACCTTCCCTGTTCCTCCTCCTTCCTGCAGCTCTGCAGCTTGTGCTGGGCAAGGTGCCCAAAGGGGGCAATTGCAGCCCTCCCAAAGAAGACACATAGCTGGCATTCCAGGACACTCATGTCATTGAAGTCTGCAAAAATGATAAAAAGCTGCAGAAAAAAAGAATAAGCACACACACAAAAATGCCAGAACTTTCACAATTGCTCACCTCAAAGATCAGGATTATATGTAGAGAGGTACTGTTGCACCACCCTTGCATTTTTAGATGTCCATGAAGATGGATTCCAGGACAGAAATGTTACTTTATCAACCTACTCAAAAGCCTTCTTTTATTCAAAGCACCTCAGCCTTCCTCCTTGTGGTATGTGATGGGAACAGATTCCTGACAACTCCTGGCCCACAGGGAAAGCACAGTTCCCCAGCTCACCCACAGAGCTGATATCTCCTAGCCCTGACCACCCCAATGGTCCCTGGACTACTCTTCTTACACTTAATACACGGCAATTTTCTTTCTGCTCTCAATTACTGTTCCTCTTCTCACTTCTCAAAGTTTCCTGTTGCTCCTTAGACCGTGACATGGGTACAGCAATAAGCAATTCTTAATTCTTCTCACAGGCACACAGAAGAAGCTGGGCAGGGGGAAATCTCTTGACATCTGATATCACTGGTGGGATCCAAACAAACAGGAAGACGTGAAAGAAAGACACATTTTTATGGACCACCTGCAGAAATGGAAAGCATTTATCTATGCATCCACTGGGCTTGCAGTATTCTCATCTTTGGGCCACCAAGTTTTCCTTGCCAAGATAAAGGCACAGGGCACGAGACTAAACTTGCAGCAATTGCAAAATGGTTTCATATTTAATATCTCCCCAAAATATCTCAGCCTTATCTAAGTCTGTACAGATGGTTCTGACATACCCAAGGAGAACCATTTCTAAAGTTCAGGCTCATAAGAAAGAAAACTTTCTGTGTTCTCCCATAACATATGGTTTGGGTTATTTTCCAAAACAAAAACCCCAAATACACTTTTTCCCCCCCCTACTTCTCCCCCTTCCTGCAGCTCAAAACTTTGGCATTGACCACAGCATTCACTCCCATGCAAGAGCTGCAATTTATAATCTTCACACCAAATGAATTTCTGTTTATAACCCCACAGTTGGTCAAGATGAGAGGGGCTTCCCACCTTCAAAAATAACCATCTGCCTCTGGCTCTGAATTTCCACTTCATATCTAGGAACGAAACAGCAACAGGACCATGTTATCAAAAAATATATTAAAACTTTTTTCCAGAGCTTATCCAGAAACTACCCAAATACTGTAGGTAAGCTTCCATGGGCGGCTTTGTGTTGGCAAACAGATAAAGAACACAGTTGGACAGATTTCCCAGATGGGTTAAGTCATTGACTTCACTCACATAACGCAGGTCTGGCCTGAGATACCTAAGCCAGGGACAGCATGATCAGGAGTGAAATTAGAGCCTGCAATTCCCATTAGTATTTCTTGTAATAGGAATCTTTCCTGGAACTGCTCTATCTAGGTGCTTCCTGAAGTATGAGTAACTACTGGGGATGTCAGGAAAAAAATCCTCAGGGATTCATGCACGTACCTACTCTGGCACATGGGGTGCAGCTTTGCAGGGAATCTGGCTCATTTTTCTAGGTAACAAAGCACTGCTTTTCAGGATGATATTTTGTGTGTGTAGATGACAGCACAGGCAAAATGTCAGGAGAGTTATTTTATCTGGCTGGTGGAGAGTGAGGCTCGCAATGTCTAAACTGAAATACGTTGCCCTTTGGAAAGATCACAGTCACCACTGATAGGCAACATGATCAAAACTGCTTATCAGCTGCGCTTGGAATAAGGCCAGAGCACATCTGGAGCAGAAGCCTTTCTCTGCCCGTACATCACCTCACCTGCGTTATCAGCCACTTCGCAGCAAGCCCGCGGCCAGGCTTGTCGTGATCCCTTTGCGTGATCCCACAGAGCAGTGCACCCAGGACCGAGAGGAGGAGGAGGATGAGAAAGCCTCTGAGCTTCTTGGGCTGAGTGTTTCCTGTTTCATTTGTTTCTTTGTTTGGAAAAAAAGAGAAGAAAGACTCTGTCTTGACTGTCATGTATAGAGACTCCAGCTCAGAAACTGCTGCAGTGCTCCTATTCAGTGCCAAGCGTCCCCCTGCTCAATGGCCTTTTATCTCCCGATCACTGACATGACAGGAACTGCGGTTACCATGTCACCGGCAGCTATTGCAGACTGGAGGGATCAGGACCTTCAGCCACAGGTTATGGACTCAATACATATTCACAGAGTCCGCTGAGCTCCTTGATCACTCGGACCCCGCAACAGAACATTGGGAATGCATCTACCCTCCCCAGCACGGCGCTTGCAATATACAGCATGAGCTTTTTCTACAGTGTTAGGAGAAAATATTTAAATTGCCACTAATTTATTTTGTGGGTGTTTAGTCAGCCACAGTTTTGCAAGAGCACTGGGAACCCCTAACAAATTAATCAGGCCTCTTTTACCTGCACTGACATACAACTCTGTTAAAATTACTCCTTTTTTTCTTTCTGTAACTTTTGGTTGTTTATTTATTTATTTATTTAGATTTGTTTATTCTACAGTTGACTATTTGAGCTTGTTACTTCCTTGCTGCTGGTTGAGTAAGTCACCTGGTGGTGGTCCCCAGCCAGGCCTTAGGAGGAGGCTGCTGATGAAATTGCCAACGGAAAGCAAGTGGGCAACTTTGCTATTTTTTGCAGCCATTTGGGGCCCCAAAACTCCATCACATGAGTAGTGTTGAAGAGAATTCAAAGAAAGCTGGAGAATTCAAGCTGGGGAATTCAAGCTGGAGATCAACAAACATCAAGCTGGACAAAGCAGACCGGTTAGAAAATTCAACATGGCGAGCCGCAGAAAATACGCTCCACTGCGTATCCAGCTCCAGTTTGTGCACCCATTGCCTGCTCTGTGTTAAAAGCTCTCTTCTGAATTAAAAGCAGATATTTTCCCAAGGGTCTGTGAGACCCCCACGGTCGCTTCTGCACCTAGGTGACACTATGGCAGCCCTCAGCTTTCCAGCATCCTCTCACTGGTTTCTGTGAGGGAAGTAGTGCGAAAACCTTCCCAAGCCCGCTATGTTCATTTAAAAAAAAAAATTGCCTTGGTGTTTTTCAAGCTGTAGAAATGTTTTTAAAAGGATTAATTCCCTCTCTCAGGCTAAAAAAATCAGGGCATGGGTGTGGAAATAGTGCAAGTTTTTCCTTTTACTGGAATTCGGCTTTTACTAACCCAAATCTTCCCCGGCTCTCCCACCGTGCTCGATAAACCCATTGTTTCGGCGGATAAACCGGGCAGCGGACCCCGTCCGAAGACCAAACGGGAGGGCNGCGGCCGGGCGAGCGGGGCTGCCTGCCTGCGTGTTATACCTTGTATTTTCATATTGATACATTTATAGTTTTCTATGTATTTCACACATACATACATTTTATAGTTTAGATCTATACACATATGTACGTCCATATAAATACACACACATATATATGTACGTACACAGGGGGTGTGTGGAAGGGGGTGTATGTTTCCCCCAGAGTATATACACTCTGAATAAGAAATTCCACACACACCGCCCTCAAACCGACCCGGTTCTTTTCACACCTTTGGGGACATACTTCGTAAGATTTGGGGATGGCATTTAATGACACCACCTGATGCTGTTTAATCAGGGACAAAAACGGTAATAGCTAATACCAGTTACACACACACCAAGCCAAACAAACACAGCTTCCACGTGGAAAGAAACAATCCAAGTCACAGCAATAACCACAAACAAATTGTGTGTTTGTGTGCGTTAAAACCTTTCTTTTTCTTTATTTTTTAATTAGTTTGTCTTGTTGGTTGCTTGCTTGCTTGCTTTGTTGTTAGTTTTACAGCCCTCCCCTCCACCAGAGAATCACTTTCCCGTGTCAAATGTGCAGACGTGACACTGTGGGAAAGATGCCGAGATGTACTTGGTCCTGCTTCGTTGCCCCCAGCACGGATCTGGCTGTTTTCCGGCCAGCATTCCTGTGCAAGCCCTTAACTTCAGGGAAAGGGGAAAGCAGAGGCTGGAGAGGTAGAATGTTAGGGTTTCACCATCGTGGGCAGCCAGCCTGCGCTATAGAAACAAACAAACCACGGGGTAAAAGCAGTTTAAAGTCACAATTCTTGGATTCTGTACAAAACCAAAACAGACAAGAAAACCACAAGCTCAGTATTCAAGACCCCGAGGGTGCAAAGCTGTCTGAAACCAAAAGAAAAGTTGACCAAGAACAGGGCAGAAATGAGGTGGGATCCTGGAGAAGGCTTGGGAGAGGCTTGGGGGCAGAGGATTAGTAAGAGGAGGGGAGAAAACGAGTGGGAAGGCCAGGGGCCAGGGCACAGCAGTGACCCTAAGGAGCACTTTGGGGACCACAGGCTTTTCACCACAGGTTCTGCTCAACTCCCAGCGTGGTCCCTGGGAGTCACCAGCACATCAGGAAAACAGAGGATGGGGGATCAATTTTGCACAGGGTCAATTATTTCCGATTATTTGGGGATGGGAGAAGGGATTCTTTCCGGGCCCTTTGGGTAATCAGGCTTGTGCGCTGAAGCGTGGCGTTTGTTTCTCCTTGTTACCATAGCAGATATCTCCCCTCCGCTGTGGAGCCATCTCCATTGCCCTGAGCCCTCCCCATCTCAAGGCCCCCTTTCACTTCTCACCAAACTATGCAGTCATTTCTTGAGGGGGTGAATTCCAGTGGGTTATTCTCTAGGGAACCTTCCTTATTTAGAGAGAAACCACAAGCCAGGGAGATCTGGGAGGGAGGAGAGAGAAAAAGGGCTCAGGCTTGTTTAGAAGCAGCAGCTAAACAGCTGGGAGACCTTTCAGTTGGTTTATATTTCTAACTCTGTTTGGGTCTTGCTTTACAACCTCGAATGAAAACAAATCGGGATTGTTTCCTCCTTCTTGGAATGTCTGTTTAGGAATTTAAAGGGGGGTGTGTGTGTGATAACTCCACATGGGTTCTCAGGAATCACTGCTTTCCCGATGCCTGCAGACCTCATCCCCCCCCCACTAACCTCTCCTGAACACAAGCGTGTGCACACACACACACACACAAACGAGCATCCCCACTCCCTTCCAGCCACATAGAGGCAGCTGTGAAACTGCTCTGACGGCGGTTGCAAAGGTGGGGTTTCACTCTTCTCTGAGAAAGATAAATGTTTTTCACTCATTGGGGTCGCTGCAGGACGAGCTGTGGTGGCTCGTCCCACAAATAGCTTTGATTTTAAATTTTTTTTCTGAAACAAAAAAGCAGAATACTACCCTCCCTCCCCCCTCCAAGACAGAAAGAAAGAAAGAAAGAAAGAAAGAAAGAAAGAAAGAAAGGAAAGAAAGAAAGAAAGAAAGAGAAAGAAAGGAAGAAAGGAAGAAAGAAAGAAAGAGAAAATCTTTTCCTTGCTCCATGTGAACATCAAATTTTCTTTCATGGGATTATTTCTAAATGCCAGGCACTGAATTCAAGCCCATTTCCACGTACACGAGTACTTGTAAACCACCACAGTCCATCCCCGGGCGGCACACACACACACGCAGGGTCGTTGTACCCTCGTGCGGGATTTCCACGCCGGGCAGAGGCGTAGCGTGATGATTCTCAGCCCAGTTAAAAGTTGTTTAAACTGGGAACTACACGCAGTGGCCTCAGAGTGCCTCCTCTGCTGAAACAAATTGACTGAAAGAAGGGGCTGCGAGCTCCACGGGAGGGAAAAAAGAACTGGCAAACCCCGCGGAAGCGGAACGGAGAGAGGGGCAGGATCTCGGGGAGCTCGGCTGAGCGGCCGTGGCACAGGGGACAGGGCTTGCGGTCACACTCCCGGGGGTTGCGGTGACAATGCCGGGGGTGGCGGACAAGAAGGAGACGAGACGCAGCAGCTCGAGTGAGCCCATGGGCTCGGGGACGTTCTTTAGAGGATAAATTTCCATTTTTCACACGTAAAATCACACGCATACAACACAAACCCGCACCCTTGTGGGTATTTGCGCTCCCGGCATGGGGACCGGGGCACGCACGCCCCGACCGCGTCCGAAGCTCTTCCACCAGAGCCGGTGCCGCCGGGCTACCGCTGCGGGCTCTCTGCCGCGGAGGGCTGGGGTGAGAGCTCGGGGACGCGCCCTGCCCCGCACGGGGATAACGGGGGTCTCTCCGGGGTCTGAAAGTGCTCCAGGAGGTGCCCCCAATCCCGCAGCCCCCGGTGCGGGGCTGGCCGCCGGCCGAGGCGGCCCCGTTCAGCCCCAAAGCCCGCTCCGGCAGTGGCGGCTCCAGCCTGGGCGTGGAGGGCCGCTCCGGAGCTGTCGCCGAAATATCCCCCCGAAGCGCTTCGCTCCGGTCCCTCTCGAGGGAAGAAAGAAACTGGGGTTTTTTGCTTAATTAACTTTAATAAAATACCGCGTCCCCTGGCCAAGGAAACAAAATTCTGTCC
>VZTM01012513.1:109926-144134 GCA_013400555.1 Jacana jacana | reverse complement strand
AAGAAAGAAAGAAAGAAAGAAAGAAAGAAAGAAAGAAAGAAAGAAAGAAAGAAAGAAAGAAAGAAAGAAAGAAAGAAAGAAAGAAAGAAAGAAAGAAAGAAAGAAAGAAAGAAAGAAAGAAAGAAAGAAAGAAAGAAAGAAAGAAAGAAAGAAAGAAAGAAAGAAAGAAAGAAAGAAAGAAAGAAAGAAAGAAAGAAAGAAAGAAAGAAAGAAAGAAAGAAAGAAAGAAAGAAAGAAAGAAAGAAAGAAAGAAAGAAAGAAAGAAAGAAAGAAAGAAAGAAAGAAAGAAAGAAAGAAAGAAAGAAAGAAAGAAAGAAAGAAAGAAAGAAAGAAAGAAAGAAAGAAAGAAAGAAAGAAAGAAAGAAAGAAAGAAAGAAAGAAAGAAAGAAAGAAAGAAAGAAAGAAAGAAAGAAAGAAAGAAAGAAAGAAAGAAAGAAAGAAAGAAAGAAAGAAAGAAAGAAAGAAAGAAAGAAAGAAAGAAAGAAAGAAAGAAAGAAAGAAAGAAAGAAAGAAAGAAAGAAAGAAAGAAAGAAAGAAAGAAAGAAAGAAAGAAAGAAAGAAAGAAAGAAAGAAAGAAAGAAAGAAAGAAAGAAAGAAAGAAAGAAAGAAAGAAAGAAAGAAAGAAAGAAGAAAGAAAGAAAGAAAGAAAGAAGTGTTTCTGAGAACTCAGTGGCACAAGCTGCTGCAGATCCAAATAGCTTAGTGGTACTTTTTGAAGGAATACGCAGCTGAATGGATAATAAAAACCAATGTACTGGTAATACAAGCATGTATAAAGGATATAAATACTTACCCATCAGGATGTAAACCGACAATTAGATTTACATTGATGAAAATTGTGTTTCCTGATGCAGGTCTTTTTATAATTTTCTGTTACAAAGTGACTTGTCTCTCATTTTTAGTCACAGAATCATAGAATCATTTAGGTTGGAAGAGACCCTTGGGATCATCAAGTCCAATCAGTTCGCTGAGTCTGACAAGTTTCTGAAGCAGAACAGTGAAATATCTAAGCCACTTTTATTTTTGCCAAAGCTTATATATATATTTTTTTTCCATTTTGAATATAATAAATCAAATTCTCTGCTTCATTCAAGGTCTGTGCCCAATTAAAATGAATGTGAGTCTTCCCAGTGACTCTGACCGACATTGGATTGTGTCCTACAGGAATTATGCACTATATTTCATTTCATGTAATGACAAAGAATGAATAAACATGGAATCTAATTATATCTGTGTTTTGTTTTGTTTTGTTGTTTTCCTGTCAGTGTTACAGTTATTGTGGTTTGCACAACTGTAGGTAATACAAATGTTTGCTGACAGTGTCTGCTCTGCGTGTGTTAGAGAAGTGTATTTGTTCTTCTATGTTTATTTGTTTCATGCAACTATGTTACCTAGGTAGCTACTCACAGAAAGAAAGAGTAGATCTGTTAACTGTACAGGGAGAACAATTATAACTACTACTTATTGCAACAGAGCTTCAGGAATGGTTTGCACTGGGTACAAACCAGTACCGACTGTACTGCTGAGCGATGGGGGCAGGAGAGAAAAGCTCAGTTTCTGTTTCTGACACTGGGGACCAGCCAGGTATGTGTCTTGTCTCTGCCTACAGGTCTGTAGATGGGGTAAAGTCTGACTTTGCTTCATGGAAGCAGGTGAAGGATCTTGTTTGTAACGCTCCAACAGTCACTGCTGAAAGATTTCTGGAAGTACAAAGCATTGTTTGGAGAGAGTAGAGCCCAGAGTGACCAACAGTCACAAAACTGCAGGCAGAAAGTGCAGGTTCTGCATGCCAGAAACACTCAGCCCATGGATGCAAAGCAAAAGCACCAGGGATAATTCTTCAGGAGACTGGTTTTCCCCGTACCAAACACAAACTGAAGTCTTTAATTTAAAAGTTGGCAGAGTAATTGTGCTTGCAGGAAAAAAGAAGGAAATATTGCTCACGTAAAACACACTGCAGTCACTGCTCAACAAGTGTTTTTCTTCTTTTCAGTGGCATAAAATCTGCTGCTGTTTGAATCACCAAATAGTTTAGACATTTAAAGCTCTTTTATTATTTTGCTTTTTTCTTTCCAAGCAACATCTGGGCTTCTGAAACTCAGTTAGAGCAGTCTTGGTCCCCCTAATTTCTTCGCAACTAGTACTGTGTCCCAGGTCGGTGCTGTAAGTGCAGATGGTCACAAAGCAAGGTAAGGAATTTGTTTCACGTTATACCATTGTAATTGTGGTTTCCTTTCCCTCCTCCTGCCCATTCTGTTTTGCCTGAATTATTTGCTCATGGTAATGTCTATCATGCTTGTGTATCCTGGCTGTCCTGACTGCTCACTGGGAAACCTGTGTCACATCCCTGAACTACCGAAACCTTGCTCTGTAACCCTTACCTCGCCCCCTTGGAAAAATAGATATATGTGCATGTAGCTTTTAAAACATGAGGTGCTTTAAAAGCATGTGAATACGAATGTGAATGCCCTCCTGGATGTTGCTGGGCCACAGAATAAAAAGACCAGGGCGTCATGTGATAAAATGGTTAAGATGCTCAAAACTCTCTTAGTGTCTAAGGTCTCAGGCTCGCTCACACACCAGTATGAGCTTCTCCTGACTTCCAGAGGCTGCCCTGAAGAGACTGAGGCAGGTTTGCAGCTGGGTTATCGCCAGAGCTGTGCTATCCCCAGTGCAGGGATGCAGGGCACTGGAGTAATTCTTTCATCTGCCACGGGGGGCTTGATGGACTGTGGTGACGCTGAGTTGTGGCTCCGAAGCGCTGCTTCAGCCCTTCGTTTCAATCACAGGGCAGCAAAGCAGAGCGAGTACAAGGGAAACAAAGGGAAATAAGGGGAATGAACTGGATCTTAGGGAGAGATGAGCTAACCTTAGCTCAGGTTAGCACTCCCCCTGAACACGAGGTGGCTTTACATTTCTTGGCCAGGTCTACAGTTTAAATACACATATATTTGAACACTTCCATCTTTTCTAGTGCTAAACAGTTTTGTGCAACCCATTTCAGTCACTCATCACCTTTTCTCATCAGTAAGCCAAAGCACCCATTCCATGCTTTTATACCCATCAGAAATCTCCTCCAGTACCAACACAAACATAATATCAAAGGGCAAATTCTTACTCCCCTTCCCCAGCACAAACACACATGGCAAACGCAGAGACACGGGAGAACAGGTGCATTTCTGATGCAGAAAGTCAGGAACAGATGTAAGATTCGGTTTCCTCCCATGGAGGCAGAAAAGCTCACATTTTGTCACCTAAATGGGTGTCACCCCCTGCTCCCACGCAGCAAGTGGCATAAAGCCCTGGGAGTGCTGTGCTAGCTGGACAGGGAGCGGGAGAGCCCACAACCCTGGGGACACTGGGTGGTTTGGTGGTGACCCTGTTGTCTCCTCCCAGCCTCAAACTGGTCTTTTTCTCTACCCACACCACTACCCTCCAGCCGCACCGTCCCAGCTTGGACCCAGGGCTGCCAGGAAGGTGCAGGCTGGCTCAGGGGTGGTAGGACCCATAGAATTGCCAGCTCAAACCAGGAAAGACTGTATTTTCCTGTAGAAAGGATGGCACAAAATGCACATTTGAGGCCAGGCAGCCTCTCTCTTGCCATAACGTAACTGTTCTTTCCCTGTTCCCCAGAGCTTTACTAGTACATAATTTCCAGATTATCACTTCCATCTTGTGAATATGGAGATGCTGCTACAGTAGAGTTCATCCTCAGGAGAAAATATTGCGCATTTTAAATTGCTCTCTTTGTCTTTTCCCTGCAGATGTATTTTGTGCTAGCAGGGAATCCAATCTTCAGCACAAACTGGGGAACAACATGGTGAACTATAATAATTATTGGACCTGTTAGGTCTATTGTGGAAATAAATCTGCCGTGAACCAACATTTTCCCTCATATGTTTCACAGAGAGACAGTAACCCTTCTGCTGTCAACGAATTAATTTGCTAAAAGAAGCTGGAGTTCATAGATAAATCTTGAGATTATTTCTCATTTACATATTAGCTTAGCATTTATGTGCACTTCTATTTGTGTGATACTCCTGGGGACAATCCAGGGAACAATATGAATCATCTAATATGTAAAAATTAGGCTACAATAGAAGGGGGGAAAAGCTACCTTTTTGTTTTGTTGTTGTTTTTATCTTTAATTCTTTGGAATGCTCTTTGTGATTACTGTAATTGTCTCGTGCTGTAGGCATGGTATTCCAGACTGGGTTTTGCAGCTGCCTGATACTGGAGCTTAAAGAAAGCTTTCTGTTCTCCTGCAACTCATTCAGAGTGCAAGTTATCTCAAGGACTGCTGGTGGGGGCTTGCACAATATGGTGGCTCAGACGTGGATTGTTTCTTTCTTATTATTTATGGGGAAGAAAGAAGGTCGGAGGCATAACTGAAAGCAGGACCGATGTACTTCCTATTTCCTGTGGAGTCCCCAGAGCTCGAGTTTGAAACTATTACTGTTGTTAATTAATGATTTGCCAGCTGTCTGCACTGATTTTATAGCATTTATGTGTGCAGAGACCATTGTGCCTCAGATTCCTGCTTCAGAGTCCTATAAGCAGGGCACTACCATTACAAAGCCAGCATCACACATACACCTCCATTTGTTATTTTGATCGTGGTCCGCTCACAGATAATCCCCTTCAGCTTTTCACATTGGAAGGCTGGCTGAAGAGGTTTAGCAGCAGCAGGGATCTACTTTGGGACACTTTAGACATTTTTCATGTGAAATTTTTGCTTGGTTTGGGGCAGTGATACACCAGGGCAAAGGCAAAGTGGCCTTCTGTCGGTTCTTACTTTGGAGATATGTGTGAGTTTAAAACTGGAGCGGGAGTGTTGGGCAGTATGATGTGTTAGCCAAACAGATTCTTACAGAAAACATAATTTTTCTCTGCCCTGCTGCCCTGAATGCCTACACTCAGCTGCAATGCATGCACGGCTTTGCTTGCCTCCTTCCACTACCCTTTCATAAACTCCTCATTTTTCCTGAAGCTTTGGGAAACCGGGCAGTGGCAGTAACACAATTCTCACCACCCAAGTACATTTTGCTGCAGCAGTCCTGCAGTTACAGTTGGCTAAAGATTTGGTTATGGGGTTGTTTTTTGTTGTTTTTTTTTTGTTTTTTTTCTTTTACTATTCTCTCCTTTGAGGGTTTGTGTCGATGTGGGCTGTTAAGCAGCTGTGGCATTTCTGCCAGAAATGGCAATATTTCAGCGGTGACTGACTGTATACACACGATACAGTTTATAGAGTGGGACCCTGCTACTCCGGAACTGATTAATCTGAATAGCTGGGTTAGTGTTTGGGCTAATCCTGACCTCCTGCTGCTTCTGCTTCCTCTGCAACGTTTGTATTTTTCATACCCACTCCTTGAAGTTATTGTTTAACTTGTGTATTACTCCCTGTAGCCAAAATACTCTTTACTAATGGGGGGGCGGGGAGGGGAATGGAAAAGGAAAAAAAAAAAAGCATGAGTTTATCTAAAGTATCTACAGAATTCTTATTTGGGAAAAAAATAAAAAGAGTAATAATTTAAAATTAAAGTGAAAATAAGGCAATGTTACAGTAATTCCAGTTTTCAGTAATCTGAGCAGTGCTTATGGTCCCTATGCACTGGAATTAGCAAGGTTTCAGTGTATTTCAGTTTAAAGCATGTGTCTCACCTCAGCAAATGGAAAAATTTCCTTGGAAGCCAAGTAATCGTGCAATGGGTTGGAGTTGAAATGAACAGTATTATACAAACATTGAATTACTGTAATAACAACAATTTTAGGTCAGCTGGGTGGTTTATAGGCATATGTATAGCATGGGAGTGATTTAAGAAATCTGTCTCCTCTAATGCCAGACTGTGCTTGTTCCTATACCAGCACTCTGCAGCTTCCACTCCCTCTATTGAATTTGGTCATTCCAGGCACCAGGCTGCCTTGCCAATGAGCACCTTAAAATACTTGACTATGTGTTGGATAATTCAGATCAGAAAGCGAGGTTTAAAAAAAGGATACGTAGATAGCAGTGGGCACAGAGGATATGGCAGAGGATTTCTCTTCTCCTCCTTCCCCCTTCCCACCCCAAACAATCCTTTTCAATATTGAACAGGTCTGAGAACAATCCAATCCACGAGGTCAAGATAGGGTCAGGTTTCCTGACCTGCTTGCCCCCACCTCTTGATAATCTAGAAATGAAAATCAATTCTTGTCTTTGAGCTTGTGAGGAGCTCATAATTGCTTTAGACCAAAGCACAGAGTGCCTGCTTTTTCTGCCACCTTTCAATTCTTGGAGATGGGGATGTCATTTTTCAAGTCGGGTGCACTGTCAGGATTAGATTGTGTGGTAACCAAGTAGAAAGATTTCTGCTCAGAATGAGATTTCTTCTCATCACTATGCTTTTTACTCAGGTCCAAATTTTCTTTTTTTTTTTTCCTTCACTGTTATCTATAGGGATATCATAATATGCTTTGAGAAGATTATCTATGGAAAACAATCCTTTTCCTCTCAGGACCAAAATTGGAGGTCTTTTTTAGCAGCTGGATTTAATAGATAAATAGAAACTGAGACTAAATTTTGTTCTTGATCTTTTGTTTACTTTACTCTTTCTGCCAAAAATCACACTGAGGAAATACGAGTAGAATTACACCTTATTTTTTTAAAAAAAGTATGTCTTTTTAGCCAACTAAACTAAAACATGGTATATGTTCCATCATGACAGAACATTTCCAGGCCATTTTGGATTGTTGCAAACTCCTGTCCCACAAATAAATGTGTTTGCAGGAGGCTGTGCAGTGCCACGTTGTCTGACGGGGCTCAGCTGGCACAGTGGGCTCTGAGAGGCAGGTCACTGTCCCAGCAGTCAGGAGAACGGGGCTGGAAATCTGGTCCTACCAAACCCTCAGTGAGGGGAGGAGGGGACTTGGGTAGGACCACACACTCTTTTGATAAGACACCCTCTGTGAGCCTGAAACCTCAAATTTTTAACACCTTTACTGCATCGATTTCCAAAATGGAGGGGGAAAAAAGGTGGCTCCAGCTTTTTTATGTGAAGGAACTCTGAGGACCAACCATGTGGGGAAGATTCAATGGCAGAGTGTTGTACCACTTGGCTTTTGGCAGTCTTCCTTTTTACATCTCACGAGTGTGTATTTTCATCTGTCTTGATTGAAACACGGGGGTGATGCTGGTGAGGGCTTGACTTCTACAGTTTGCATCCTTTATGCTTAATATTATGGTTGTTATCTAAAGAAAGGTCACTCTCACCTTTGGGGGAAAAGACCATATTTATGTGGCTTTTGAATTATGGGACCGAGTCCTTCTGCTGAACAACTCCAACATTTCTAGGTAGGTATCCTGCAAACCTACATTACACCTAGAGAGAAGGCATCTTTTTCTCCACCACTGTTCTGCTGCTAAGATCCGGGGTTTGGCCATAAGAGCCATTTAGATGACAACCGAAACCACAAGTAAGACAGTGACTTATTGCTAGAATGATATGATTTTCTTTTCTTTTCTTTTCTTTTCTTTTCTTTTATTTTCTTTTCTTTTCTTTTCTTTTTAATATATACTGAATGAAAATTTTTCTATCTGTTTTTAGCTCATTTGGCAGCTGAGAGTTTCAGTAGGGAGAGCTGTCAAGAATTACAGTAAAATAAAGGCTAAATAATTAGTTCTGTCAGTAAATGAGGGTACGTTGTCAATAGCTAACAATAGTCTTAAAGTTAAGGAAAAAAAGAGAAGGAGGAAAGACAATCCTTGCTTTAGATCCTGCCAGGATGAGCAAAGGGCAGGATTAAAGTAAAAGAAGATGTTTTCGAGATCCATGTTGAGTCTTGGTTCTTGTTTTCAGAGACTCTGTTTCAGTGGGTAAACTTGTGGAGTAAATGTGCTGTGAAACCACAGAAAGTTTGATGTGCTAGTGGTTCGGCATTATTAATCTATCATTCTCAATAAGGGAAAGTAAAACAGAAGGGCATCTTTCGCAGAGCAGAGCAAAGCCCATTCCTCTGCTGATGCCAGCTGGCTCAGAGAAGCCTCACCAGGTAATGGCAGCAGAGTGTGTGTCCTCTCTCTCTCCTTCCTTCATGGATTCATCCCTCCTTTCCTCAGGCCACTCTCCAGACGGCAGAGCCTTAGGAGTGTGGGTGAGAGGAGGCTTGACACCAAAGGCCCATCATGATGTCAGTGAGCATCGCAGCCACTGATTTTGAATTTTGCAATTTGAATTGCACTGACAGATACTAAGTATTAGCATCACCCTTGAATGAGGAGTGAAATAAGACCATATTTAAATCAGGCAGGACCCAAGTACATACATTTTACTCAGGTGCAAGCTTTGCAAGCAATTGTCTCTTCCCTGTCTAAAAGAAAACAGAGTTTTTACATTCATTGTGATCAGAAACACCAAAAATCCTCAGTTCACCTTTCTGTGCCCATCATACTCCTCCTGCAGTGCAAGTACTCATTGCTGGGGCAATTGAGCTGCATTCTGAAGTTTTAACATATGTTGTAGCTCAGCACTTGTTAAATCATAAATTTAATTCTGAAAGTCCTGTGGCTCTATTGCTTGGAGAAAATAAAGTTTTCAGCTCAGTATTATTTCTTTTTCCTCGCTGCTTGCCTTTTCTGTGAGGAACAGTCTGAGGTTCTCAGGTGGGTTTGAAAACAGAAAGCACAGAGGTGCTAACTAAAGACTAATGCTAACAAAACCCTTCTGTTCCTCACATAAAAATTATAAAAAATATGAAGAAAAAGAAAAATGTTTTCTGACCGAATTTAATTTGAGAGCTGGAGTGCCTCTTTCTTCATTTCTTTGCTTTGCTTTTGAAAATTACACTGTATCCCCGTAATATATTCTACACTGAATTACTGAGCTGCACTTTCAACCTCAGCCCCCAAGTCTCACTCTTGTTTCTGACAGGGAATTACAAACACACTTCCCTCTCTAACATGCCCCTTGAGAAGTGACTAAATACAAATATTTATCACCATCTTCCTTGCCTGTACACATTGTCCCAGCTGTGGGAGTTGAGCCCCAGTTTTTGCCTCTTATTTCTTGCTCCCATGGGCTGTGCAGAGCCGGGTGAGCCCGGGCTGGGAACGGGGACCTCTCCTGCTGGTAGGACTGGGGTGGCTCCAGGTGCAGGATGGCCCCAAGGTCTCTGCTTGGCTTGGCAATGGCTGGGCACAGGGCATGGTGCAGGAGGACACGTTGCTTGCAGTATCTGCAGGTTGGGGAGAAAGGAGGTTTCCTCCTGTAACTTTTGGGAGAGCCCCCTGGCCACCCCATTTTTACAGGCCTTTTTGGAACTTTTACAGATGCAGCAGGCTTTGGATTGCCAGTTTAAATAATGCTTTTCAAAACTATTATTCCAAAATCTGGTGATTTTAGTGTCCCCAACTTAGGATGTCCAATCTGAACCATGTGAAAAAAGTCAAGCAGAACTCTGGCAGTCAGGCAGGGCAACAAAAACGACTTCTTTTTCCATGGCATTTTATTTTGACATGCAAATCCACTTTAAAAACAGTGAGTGCTTCAGACCTTTAGCACACTCAGGGTTCTAATAACTCATATGGTGGCTGGATGTTGATCTAGATCCAAATCACCTCAAAAATGAAGCCATCTCTCTGTAGATCTTCACTCAACAGGAGCAATATTTACTTCTTTATTTCTTACTTAATGCACACAGCATTATGTATTATATGGGTAGCATGAGCAGTAGATAAATCTAGGTTTTGGTTTTGACATGCAATGCTATTGCTAATGAAAGAAAAATGTTTCAGACGACTTTTGTATAAATCATGGTTATTTCTGCAGGAGATTAAACAATGGTTTGGTCCCTCGGGATATTCATGAACAGATGAAACATTAACTACGGGGTCTTAAAAGTTTTATAAATCTGCAGTACATTCCTGCAACAGAGAAATAAAAACCCCGTGATTTATAACTCCATGGAGGAACAGTCCCTTTTGCAGAGGCAGGGCTGCACATCAGGTAGGGCTGCTACATTTTGCCTGTCAAAATCTGGGATAGTCTCAGACGAGTTGCATTTGCTCATTGTGCACGAGGGGTAATTTGTAAACACCTTGGATGCGCACAATAGCTGCATCTGTGGACTTGCAGGATCCAGGTTGCCAGACAAGCAGTGGATGCAGTGAAAATCCAAGGAAAGCCATTTCCCATAAACTTTTAATGCAGGTATAATATGGGGTATCCTGTCTGGCAACCCTCGAATTGGGTCAGGCCTGCCTTGAGCACGTAGCAGAATATTTCTGCATTGGCTAGGAGAAGGCCAAAAGATCATCTTGGGCTCAAAGGCAATGTCCCCCTGGTAAGGTGGAGAGCAAGTCAGAGGGAGGTTTAATGCAGCTGCAGATTGTGGCACAAGTTTTCCATCCTCCCCACTGACTGCAGGTTCAACCAATTATGTATTTAAGGGCAGGTGAGAGTACATGGGGTTGATGCCTTCCTAATCTTGGTGATACAGACAATTTAGCCATCTCTGTTTTGCCTTGTCTCCTGATCGCAAGCCAGTTGGGCTCATTTCAGGCATCACAGGTTCCAGCAGTGTGTGGTGTTGGAAAATTTCCAGCCAGTTGTGTGGCTGCCTGGGACTTGCTACTCATAAAGGTGGGTGTGAGACCTGTCCTTACACCCACAATGTCCTCGCTTTATCTGGAGTAGTCCCCAGCAGGAGGACTTCACCATTGATGACAAAGGCCCAGAGGCCAGCATCTGAAGATGCCCACAGGTGTCCAGTGGGATTTCCAAAAAAATATGTCATCACCTGTGTTGAGCTGACCCTGGATGGAGGCCTGGTGCCCACCAGAGCAGCTCTGTCACTCCTTTCCTCAGCTGGACAGGGGAGATCTCTTATCAATTAATCTCATGGGCAAAACAGACTTGACTTGGAGAAAAAAATTAACTTATTTTATTACCAATCAAATCAGAGCCGAGTAACGAGAAATAAAACCAAATCTTCCAAATACCTTCCCTCCCCCCTCCCTTCTTCCTGGGCTCAACTTCACTCATGATTTCTCTACCTCTCCCCATAGAGTGGGGGTTGTGGTCAGTTCATCACATGTCTCTGCCGCTCCTTCATCCTCAGGGGGAAGACTCATCACAGTCTTCTCCTGCTCCAGCATAAAGTCCCTCCACGGGAGACAGTCCCTCCTTTTCCAATGTCCCCCAGGCTGCAGGTGGATATCTGCTCCACTGTTAACCTCTATGGGCTGTGGGTGCATTCTGCTCCACTATGAACTTCCATGGGCTACAGGGGGAAAATATGCCTCTCCATGGTCTTGTGTTTCTATGATTCTATGGTTCACCACGGGCTGCAGGGAAATCTCTGCTCCTGTGTCTGGAGCACCGCCTCCCCCTTCTTCTTCACTGACCTTGGTGTCTGCACTATAGGATACAGGGAAAGCTTCTGGCAGCCACAGAAGCCATCACTGTAGCCTCCCCACTACCAAAACCTTGCCATGCAAACTCCATAGACCACCAAACCCTCATTGCTTATCATAGAATCATAGAATGGTTTGAGTTGGAAGGGACCTTAAAGATCATCGAGTTCCAGCGCCAATGGGCAGGGATATCTTCCACCAGAGCAGGGTGCTCAAAGCTCCATCCAGCCAGACCTTGAACATCTCCAGAGATGGGGCACCCACTTCTCTGGGCAGCCTGTTCCAGTGTCTCACCACCCTCACAGCGAAGAATTTCTTCCTGAGATCTAATCTAAATCTCCCCTCTTTCAGTTTAAAACCGTTACCCCTTGTCCTATCACTCCACTCCCTGACAAAGGGTCCTTCTTCTTCTCTCATGTAGCTCCCTTCACCTACTGGAAAGGGCTACAAGGTCTCCCCGGAGCCCTGCCAGGCGGTCAGCAGGAGGCGCTGAGGGGGTGCACGGTCGGCAGGGGGCGCTCCGCGGGTGCGCAGAGAGGGTGCTCGGTCAGCAGGGGGCGCTGCGCGACCGCGCACCGCGCAGCCGCTGACGCAATCCTTGATTTTGCGCTCATCTGCCCGGCCCCGCCCGCCGGCCTGCGGGTGGCTTGTGCGGATGCTCCGCCTATCGTACTCGTCATTCTAATGACTGTAATTAGCAATAAACGTGTGCGTGTGCGCCCATACGTGCGTGTGCCTATAGGTGAGGCGTCTGCCTCATGGGTGTGTGTGCCCATAGGGGTGTGTGGATACGTGCATGTGCCTATAGATTTATGTGACAATAGGTGTGTCAATACACGCGTGTGCCCATACTTATGTGTGCCTATAGGTGTGTGTGCCTGTAGGTGTGTGCCCCAAGACATGTGTGTGCCTACAGGGGTGTGTGTTGATACATGCATGTGCCTATAGGGGTGTGTTTTGATACACACATGTACCTATAAGTGTGTGCACCAATACGTGTGTGTGCCTACAGGCGTATGTACTGATATGTGCGTGCCTATAGGTGTGTGTATTGATATGTGTGTGTGCCTACAGGTGTATGTGGCTATAGGTACGTGTGCCAATACGTGTGTGTGCCAATAGGGATGTATGCCTATATGTGTAAGTGCCTCCACACTTGCTTCTGTATGGTTGTTAGAGGCATGCAGGTACCTCTGCATCCAGGTGTCTCCACAGACTTGTTATTCCCACTCCTTCCCCACAGCAGAATTAAAGGTGCAAAAAGCCCCACGTGGTGCCCCAGAGTAGAAGGAGGAGAGGTTAGAGACCAAACACTGTTTGTGTGAGAAGAAAGAGAGAAGCACAAATTAAATGTGCACACTTAAACCCCAGACCTGGCTTGATACAGTAGGACTTTAAGGTGGAGCTGAATTAATTTGAAGGGCTCGGGAGCACAGACTATGTGCTATAATTGCACAGAGCCTATTTAGTAGAGATGGCAACCCCAGCTAGAAATCCACAACTGCTTTTAAAAATACCAAGCAGTTGCAATTCAGCATTGTGGGCTTTCCCTGACTTCCCATGACCTTTCTAAGATGCCTTTTTTAGGTTTTGGGAAATCAGGATGCTCTCAATCATCATATGCCATCACGCGTCGCTTAAGCCCAGTCATTTATAAACGGGTAATAATTTATAATTAATGAAACACCAAGGCCTGGCTGCCCATTTCTCTTCCATACCCTGTGATATTGACCTGCCTGCCTCCGAGAGTGAGGGTTAACTAACTTTATTCCTGCACTGCCGGCTGATTGGTAACAGAAGGCTGCAGCCAGCGTTCTCTGCTTCCACAGTGCGGCATTGTTCAGGGACATAATAATTTAGCGATACTGCCCGGTTAGAGCCCTTACAGCTCATTGTCTCCCCGAGCAATCTTCTCAAGCTTGGCCTGGAATATTTGTGGGGTTTTGGTGTTTTTTTTAATAAAGGCACAAATTAATTTTATTATTCAATTTTTTTTTTCAGGGTAAAGCCCGCTCTCGGCTATGGGCAGGCAACCAGTGCCAGGCAGGCAATAACACTGTTTCAGATTTACTCCAATATAAAGCAAAGCTTAGGCCTTGTAAAGAAGCCTTTTAAAATGATGTATGTATTCTGTGTGTGCTGTGAAGCCATCACAGAGCCAGTCCTTGTGTTGGTAATGTGACAGCTAAAGAAAAGTAGCTTTTTTTTTTTACATTTCAGGGCTTCCCACTATCAACAGATGCTGAGGAAGGAACCCAGAAACTTAAAGCATGGCCCAGGGCAGATAAAAACCCCTTTTGTTTTACCTTTAATCTAAAACAAAATAAAAATGAAAAATAGAAATACTTATTCTGATGCAGAAAGTTTTAAATGATGGTATGCATTCATGTAAATAGGTTTTGAGGCTATCAGGCCAAGGAATTGGCATGCAACCCACGCCAGGCTTTCTCCAGGCCCTGTGGGCACTGGGAAGGTGGTGCCCTCGGGGTGGTTTGTGTCACACCTGCCCGGGTCCTCCGGGGCTGCAGAAATAAAATGCAAGGGAAGGAAAAAAGGTGGGAAGGAAGGAAGGAAAGAAGGAAAAGGTTCTCACCGAACCTTTAGCTCTGCCTCAGAGCTGGTGGAGTTGAGAAATCTGCACAGCGAGCCCGAGAAATGCAAAATACACAACCACCACCCCCCGTGACAGTTGTTTGTTTTCATGCTGATAAATTCTTCAAGTGAAGGCTGGAAACTTGCCCACTGCTGGACAAGCTGCCCAAGTTGCGGCGAGCCAAGCGTTAACCCCACGTTCTGTGGCATGGGGTTAGAGAGAGCACTTTGCTCTTTCTCATCATGGGACATACCGACCGGCTGTCTGTCCGGAGGCGGCGACGGCTGGCCAGCAGCGCTGCCGTCACGCTCACCACCACAGCCAGCATCGCTTGGAGCTCCCTGCCCCTCCTGCTCCACAGCTGAAGGAACAGCCCATCCAGAAACTTAATAAATAAACCTTTGGAGCTTCCAGCCCTTGCTGCCTGCCAAGATTGCGGTTTGGCACATTTCCATTGCAGCACAACAGGAGCACTTTTATGCAGCCTCACCTTTCTGCAGTCAAATGCTCTCTGCTTGTGAGTCCAGAACATCTCCCTCACTTCTGGAGCATCACGGCTTCTGTCTCCAGGAAGGAGACCTGGGAACAACAGTCCACTATTTACACGTGGGAAATCATCATCAAGAGGTGTCTCCTACATTTTCCTTTCCAAAGGAGCCAGAGATGTGTTATTAGCAGACCAGAGAGGGTTTGTGCCTGGAGAGGGGAACACCATGTTGGCCCTTGGAGACTGGCATTACTGTTGGTCCTAGTTTTGTCATGTGTGATTCAAAAAGGTAAGGATGGAGCCTAGAAGCACCTGCTTTTGAAAAAAAGTACAGCAAAGGCTTAGCTGTCTGTCTGGAAGGCATAGAAATACCTCTCTGTTAAACTCTTCCTTTCACTTCAATCCTTGCAAAAGGAGATGAAGATGTCCCATTGTTGGGTGTTCAAGGTCAGGTTGGACAGATCTTTGAGCCACCTGATGGAGTGAAAGATGTCCCTGCCCAGAGCAGGGCTGGGGGTGGACTAGGTGATCTCTAAAGGTCCCTTCTGATCTAAAATATTCTCTGATTCTATGAAAACATTTCACACGGACCCATTGCACTTTTCACTGGCTCAGGGTTCCCGGGCACTATTGCCCTTTGGGGCACCATTCGAGACATTTTGCACAATAAGAAGGAGGACAGCACCCTAACAGAGGATTCCCACTCCATGGATAGAAAGGTTTCTCTGTCAGGGCTGGAAGGTAATATTAAACCTAAATCAGTGATCTCTCAGATTTCCTCTTGCTGTGAGAGCAGCAACAAGATAAATCTGATGGTGAACTTTGCTGAATGAATTTCCAAAACAGACTCTTGACAGTATCTGGAATAATCAAGGAAGCAGTTCTGTTCCTGCACTCATGTAATCATTTTCCATGTCTGCTGGGACTGTCCAGGTCCCTAATTTGTGTGTGTGTGTGTAGGCTGCTGATCTACAAGAAAGTACATCAAAACAAATTAATTTATTTAGGAGAGGCCATTGAAGAGTCTGGTGATCAAGCAGTAGCAGGTTAAGTCCCACAGTGCTGTCATCTTCATCAGTTTCCATTACTGCTTTCTGAATGGTACACTGTGAATGATGCCTTTTCTCTTAAAAGAAACATTTTTGCTATAGGAAAAAGGCCCACAAGGTGGCTCAGGTGGAAAAGAAATGCAGAGCTTTTTATCCCCCCACACAGGACAGTGTGATAGGAAAGTGTTGCTCTGAAACAGCTATTTGAGACTGTTCCAAGAGATCTATTGATTTGCATTCAGCTAGTGATGAAGAGGTGCAGAATACCAAATCAGGGCTGAGGTGACCTCATCTCACACCCACTCAAGAGACCAAGGGCTGAGACACCATAGCCTGGGCACGCATTCAAAATTGAACACTTGTGATTCAGATTTAAGGGTCCTGCCCTTCTGACTTGCCCACAAGTACCTTCTCCAAAAATTAAGTGTACCCAAATAAGACTGACAAGCAGAAAAACTCTCAGCATTTGGTTTTTTTTTTAGTTAGTCAAGGAAGTTTTTGTTAAGCAAACAGTTGTCTCTCTTGTTTGGCAAATCCTTTCCAAAGCCTGTCATTTGTATTATTACAAGATACTTACAAACTAAGAAGCACAAAATCCATGTGGCTAACAAAAAGCTCATGGCAATAATTCATTATCCTGCAGTTTATAATGCAGGGTATTATAATGATTAGCCACGGGGTATTGTTTTTCCTCTCTGAGTGGATGATGGGATATTTAACAGTTGAATGATGGGTGGAGAAAAATATGTAAGCCTGCTGATACTAGTTCTAGGTAATTCAGGATTTCTAGATGTTAATTTATTCCTCCTCAAATCACCTGAATAGTCACACAAAACACAAGCAAAAGAAACCTATCTGTAGCCTGCAATTAAATGCCAGTCAGTCCTAGCAGATCTGTAGCAGTGTCTTCTCATCACAGTCTGAACTACCATCCTAGCCACCTTCTGTGCTGACAGTATTCTATTTCCAAATGTCAAATTCAGAAAGTGACAGTACAATTAGAAGAAAAGTTATTTTCTTCATCAATTCAATTTTCAAGGAGTAACAAGTCACCAAAATCATGTACAAGGTATTAGAGTGAGATGGCAGGGATTGAATTTCCTGACCAGGGCAGATTTAGAGAATCATTTCCAGGCCTGTATTTTTGAAATAGTAGCCTCTAGGATATCGTTTTGCGAAAAGGAAACAACCAACTAAAGCTCTTGTGCTCATCCTATCCTGTGCTTGTCACTGCACTTATCACATTTTCACATCCACAGCACAGACAGTGGAAAGAATGCCTCGCTGGGATGCATCGTTGCCACAGGTATTGTCACAGGTATATCCATTCCACAGTGAGAATGGTTTCATGAGCAACTGCCTTCATCAGCTTCTCTCAAAATATGAAGAAGCAAGTCAATGAAAGCGGGCACCCAGGACTGGGATTCTCCCACACTCTCTCAGATATGCTCAGTGCTTTCAAGGAGGCTTCCTTCAAAATCTCCCAAAGTGCTGGCCTTCAGCTCTCACGTGTGCACCAAGGCATTTCTTACCAGTACAACAGGGAAGAGAGGTAAAAGATGTAGGGTTTTCATCACCACATATTCCCACAGGTTCACAAAAACCTAAGAACCTGGCATATTTTCATCCTGGTAAGTCTTTAGTATCCCCTTTTGATGACTCCTCCCCTCCTCTTTAGTCACTTATGGAGGGGGTTCAGCAGCCTTTAATCTGGCAAGAAGTCCCAGTAAAGCCTTTTGACACCAGGCCTTCACCATTGAGCATGGTGGTGGCTGAGGGCTGTGAATTACTTCTGCTGGCCCTGGGGGTTGCTGCTGTGACACCCTCACTCCTGCTCCTGGTCCCACAGGGCTCTGCCAGCATCCCAGGAGTGCCTCAGCATGTTGTTCTCCATAAAGCTATCCTCCTCCCCAACAGAAAACAAAACTATTCTGCTTCAAGCTACCACTCATTACTGATTTGAGTCAATACAGCCTCCTAATTTTATAACCAAGTTGGTTAGCAAAACCAGGTGCAAAACCTGGTCACTGACATTACAAAGCTGTAGTGTTTTAGGAATTGCTTCAAGCCAAAGTTCTATGCCAAATACATTTAAATAAGATTAACTAATTTTGCCCAACATTTCCTAGGCAGTATTTCCATGAAAGCAACAGTATGAGATACCGAGGATGCCGAGATCTGATGAATGACACAAATAAGGGTGACTTAGAAACTGTTTTCTACAGATGAAAGAAATTAATCACATTGGACTTATCTCAAAGCCCAAGCTGCTATTAGATACATACAAAACTAAGGTCCTCTATATGAAGACAGTAACTGTCCTCAATAGCCATTGATTTTACTGGAGTTGAATTTTGGGAGAAAAAAAGATTATAGAATATGCATATATGTTAAATAAAAATTATCCTGATCAGCTCCAGGCACCTGTGACCTCTGGTGAGAGCAGTCATCTCTGTGAAGACAGACAACTCAGCTGGGGTAAAATCTCTCCCTAAATCACTTTCCTCTGCCATGGCACTACCTCTTTATGATTATATATTTAACTTGAGCCTGGTCCCCAGCCCTACTGCAATTCCGATACCCTTGGCTCCATGAGCTGGAGAAGAAGACCCACCACAGCACCATGTGATATCATTCTGGCTGCTCATCTCCCTCTGAAGAGATGGGGGGCAGTGACATTCTACCAAAGCCATGTGAAAACTGATTTTCTACAGCTAACCTCAAGACAAAGCAGCAGCAGATAGAAAGCCAGGTGAGCACCAGTGAGCTTTCCTCCAAATGAAGACACTGGCGTGAATTCGAGGCAGGGTCTCCTCCACTGTTTTTTTGTGTTGGAGCTGTGGAAAGAAACTGGCCTCATCCCTCCATGGGAGGGAAGTCCCCAGCAGGGAAAGGAAGCCCATGACATTCCCAAGGAAAGAATGATAACTCTCTAGGGCTGAACTTATCCATAGGCATAAACGTTATGTGCCCCATCGATGGGATGGCCAAAGGGGGTTGTGTACCCAGAGAGGGACATTGCAGAGACAACTCCATCACATACTGCCCCAGCCTCCAGTGACTTGTGGCCCAGGGTGTCCATGTCCCCAGCTTGTGGCCAAGCACCCTCACCCCAAACAGCTGCCGGTCTGACAGAAACCAGAGGTTGCCTGTCCCTGGGGAGGCTTTCAGACCTGTTGATGTCTAAAAATGCCAAAAAATAAAATTATAATTGATGTAAGAATCACAGAATATCAGGGATTGGAAGGAACCTTGAAAGATCAGCTGGTCCAATCCCCTACCAGAGCAGGAACACTTAGATCAGGTCATTCAGGAACGCGTTCAGGCAAGTTTTGAATGTCTCCAGAGAAGAAGACTCCACAACCTTCCTGAGCAGCCCCTTCCAGTGTTCAGTCACCCCCACTGTAAAGAAGTTTTTCCTCATATTTAGGTGGAACCTCCTATGTTCCAGCTTGAACCCATTGCCCCTTGTCCTATCATTGGACGTCACTGAGAAGAGCCTGGCTCCATCCTCCTGACACTCACCCTTGACAGATTTATCAACATTAATAAGGTCACCCCTCAGTCTCCTCTTCTCCAAGCTAAAGAGACCCAGCTCCCTCAGCTTTTCCTCACACAGGAGATGCTCTACTCCCTTCATCATCTTTGTAGTTTAATTACAGACATTTATCAGTTATAAATCTTGTCACAGTGAGGATGTAACCTTCTGCACTCAGAAAGAGCAGGTTTAGTCTTAAAATATTTACAAAGCTTCCAGGACGTGACTAAAAGTTGTAAGCGCCACACCTGAGGCATAAACAAATTGAATATTTCAAATCTCCTGAAATTTGACCATCATTCCCAGTTAACTGATCACTGACTGAAGTCCCAGGATATTCTGGGCACATTTGCACTGCTTTTTACAGAATTCAGCATGTTTTTACTTTTTTGCACTGTTTAAGGTAGAGTTGTTTTTCATACTTTCATGCAGACTTCATTCAGAGAGTCTGCAGATTCAAGATATGCTTCTGGCTCAGAAGTTGTGTTCTGAGCTCTTCAGTGACTGCCAGGGAGTTTGGCCTGATGGGTACGTTCCCAGGACACATGAGGAAAGAGTTAACAGAGCGCCACTTGCCAACCTGAACCATAGGAAATGATGGATCAGTGTCCTAAATCAGCGTGCATGATAGCAATCACATAAACAATGTATGAGTGGGATGATGGATTATACCATTTACAGTACGTGAAAGGTTGCTTAATTTTTTTTCTTCCCCCCAAAAAGTGAGGGTGAGCAGTAAAATGGACATAAGTTAATGCGTTGCATTAGTTCTTAAGGAGAATGTTAAAATCTTAAATACAAAGTGTTGTAGGTAGGACAGACAGCAAAAAGTGTTTTCAGCTAAGAAATTGTAAGGAGAAGAAAGGAGTATAGTTAGTTAACGATTCTTCTGGGAAATTCTTCCCTTTTTGTTAAATATCACCATTTATTAATCATATCTAGGCACTTCCTAGCTTAATGGTACATTCAAAGTAGATTATTTGAAATTTAATTTGGAATTCATTCAATTCAATTCTCTCAAACCATAGAAAAGTCTTCAGTTTTTGAAGGGCTGATCTTTAGATTAAATGCTTCCCTCTCTGGAGGAGAACCAATAGCCTACATATGGGAGAACGCAGTTAAAATACTGGCATTGCAAAAGGATTTCTCAGATTTTTATTTTTTTTTTCCATATTTCTAGAGTTTCCTTGGAAAATATGCTGTCTGACCTCCTGAGGGAGCAAAGCATCTTCTCCACAAATTAGGCTGGAGAGCTTGGAAGGAAAGCAGCCATTTGCTTCGGCGTTGTGCTCTGGGGGTTGCTAATTCGAGTTTCTGCAAAATGGAACCAGCTTCAAGTGCCTCAAACGATCCCTATCAAGTGATGACATTTCCAGATAAGGAGAACATTAGCTCCTCCGATGTCTTTCTCTGCAGCTTCGGCAGGCTGGTTCTACCCCTCTGCTTGACAATATTGCTGCATATTTACTCTAGCTTTTGTTTCCAATGCCAAGTGGCTAGAATTACTGGGAGGATTTCTACACTGTAGGGAAGAACGTGCTTTTTTTTTTTTGTAAGGCAGAAGCAGCTCAGTAGAAGAAATGAAAAAAGTGTAATTTTTATAGGTCTCAAGGTGAGAGAATTCAAGAACGTCTCACCAGTTAGGTTATTGGTATCAGGAGCGGGTTTTGCTAAGGGCTGTGTGGGAGGAAGAAGTCTGGTGGTGTTCACAGCTCTGTGAAGTGGGCATGGCTGAGTGGTTGGCATCCAGTACCTTCGTTTGCTGCTGGATTCTGATGAACATCACAACCCTCGAAGCTACTTCTGTACTCAAGGTCAGGCCTGGTCTTTGTTCCACTGATGCTCCAGCCCAGCTGGACCAGGATGCTTCTCCTGCCTGGTCTGTACAGCCCAGCTGGACCAGGATGCTTCTCCTGCCTGGTCTGTACAGCCCAGCTCTGTCTGTGGGATGGGTGGGGACGCACAGCAAATAGTGCCAAAACCACAAGTTTCACAATTCTCGTTATGACTTGCTGAAAGACCTCAATCAGCTTCTGCAAGCGCTGCTGGAGGGAGTCACTGTGAGGGCTGGCAAAGGCCAACCCGGTCTCACATGGTTCTTCCCCGAGAGGCTCTGCTGGGGCTGTTCAGAGAGAGAAATGCACCTGAAGTCCTGCAGTACTTCACAGTTGCTAACAATAAAAGCTGCCATTAAGTTCCTTTGCTGTGACAAATAAAAGCAGTCCCAAAGCGCCCTACCAAGTGCCTTCTCTCAATTAACATGAGGAGAATTGACATTTCATCACTTGTGTAATGAGCTTAGTAACGTTTAATGTTCACTTAATGCTATTGCTGGTGGCTGGTCACAAAATAAAGCCAGGTTGATAGGGATTAGTGGTTTTAATGCCAAGGATAACTGGCTTGGAAGATGGTCATTTTATTTTTCACAGAGTTCATTACTATTGCTGTTATCTGTACTGCTGGTGTTATTTCTACAGCAGCATTAGGAAGCCTGTGTTATTTACCACTGTACAAGTACATGCTGAAAAAGTGACCATTGCCATGGGCTGTTTGTGACCCGCAGGGGAACAGACAGCTCTGGCTTACTCATACCACTGCCACAGGACTATGGTACTGCTTAAGAGTCTTCTAGATTTAAAAAATAATAACAATTATTGCTGTTGTTATAGTATAGTAACAACAACAATTATTATTATTACTATTATTGTTACTACTTGCCAGCAGGGACTGGATTTTTCTCTGTTCAACAGATACTCAGCTATAAAAGAACTGAAAAAGGAACGACACAAGAAGTTACAAAGTGGATTAACAAAATTAATGGCAAGAACCATCTGATCCTGGGAATTGTGTTCTGAGCTTTCAGCTTCAGCCAACTTCTGTATTTGAAACAGTTTATTCTGATCATCAGTCTTTATTATCTCTTCAAGACTAAAAAATGAACCAACCCTCCCCAAAGTAAGATCATTTTGTCACACCTATACAAAGCTTTAGAGGATGAGCACATTTATCTTACTTTCTGGTTCACTTTTTAAAATACACCAGCCATTGTCTGCTGTTGTTTCTCCTTTGCTCCTGTTAGGTCCTAGGATAACCATCAGCTCTGAATGGGATGCTGTGTGTTGGCAGCACTAGGGCAGAATGGATTTTCGAAGGGGCACAGTGTTGGGACACGTGAGCAAGAGCAGTGATACAATAACCTCCTCCACTCACAATGTATTCTTCTTATCTGGCTTGAGCTGCCTCAGAAGCAAAAGTGATGCAAAAGGCGGTTTTGGTTCTGTGCCGGGATCAGTTACGTTGACTGTTTGCCTGGCATTGCGCACCAACACTGGTTTTCTGGGGTCACCCTTAACACCTCATACAAACCCAACCCTCGAGCCACCACGGCGTCACTTGCCACAGCGTATCTGCACAACCTCCACTAACCAGCAGCAGCAGCAGAGGAAGGACATTTTTCTTTACCTCCGGTGTCTTTCACTTCTGCTCTTAGTTATAAATATTCTGTAGTTAAAGGTGAAGAATCATCTATTTCAAAACAGAAAGTGGTAATTTTTTTTCTTTCCGTCTAGCAGCTTTCAAACATGCTGCTACACATAAAATACACACATACAAAGTATGGTAAGAACTGAAATGACAGGGTTATAGTTTTCTTTTTAAACATAGAAAATCAGGTACAGATTTCTATACAGCTTAGGTTTTAAAACAACTTTTTAAAAAGTTAAATACTTTTTAAAATAAAAAAGGGGGGGGAGAGCAGGCAAGGAACCCCCTAAGTATGAACATGTCAGCAAAACCTTTCTAACTGATCATTCTGTTTTCAAGTGACCTCATCTATCTCGGGGTTTTTTGTCCTCTGTGCAACTCCTCCACTAAGAAACTTCTACGATTGCACAGTTCAAATCCACACAGGGAATGTAAGATTTTATCGTTCCTCTTTTATGAGGCTGTGGTTAATAATAACTTCAGTAATACTTCATTCATAATTTATTTGTAGTCTAATATCTCCTTGAAGAAGGCAAACAAATTTGAGTCTTCTCTTCACAAAATAACTTATCAATAAGTCTCTTCCTGGAAGAGCTATACTGATTTGAACCCAAGAATAAGGAATTAAATAAGCATAGGTAGGATTGGTTTTGAGTAACTGAAAACTAGTAATGCACTGTAGACCCTTTGTGTTCTGAAAGTGCTAAGTAGAAAGAAAAACTGGATTTTGGCTTTGTTCTCCCATAGTATGATTCTGAGAAGCAATCCTAAGAAAATTATGAGACATATCAATGGTAAACACCTCTGGCATATCAAGGGATTTATTTATTAGGGACATCACGACATAGAAACCCACAAACTGATGGGATTATCAACCCAGATCTCGCCCCAGGCTATACTCAGGATTGTCTTGTTACTGCAGCTATTTAGGAGGGAGCCTTTCCTACCTGCCTTCTACATTTGTTCTTGCCAAATCGCTGCAGGCCAAAACCAGTAATTTTGCATTTGGCTGTTATCGTTCCTTTCTCTCCCAGCTAGCAAGCAAGTTAACCCCTGTGGCCTATGCTCTGGGTTTGTTTTGGTTTTTTTTTCTTTTCTGCAGTGTTCCTGTTAAAATGGACATGTTTAAAACTTCTGCATTGTTGAACAGGGACCATGACTGTTGGAGCAAGAACCTTAACAACTTTAAACAGGCTACAATGTAAGAGCTGCATCTCTGCTTGCAGTGTTGAACAAGACACTTTCACAGTTCCTTGTGCAAATTCAAATGCCTTCAAAGATGCCTTTTTCTGAGGCCTAGACTTTGCCCAGTTGGCACCTCCAAAACCAGATAGCTAGCTCCTGCAGGCACGTTGGACTTCAGCAAAGCTAGAGGAGCAGCCCCTTTAAAAGGGAGGCCAGTGCAGGAATAGGTCTGGCACTCCAGTAAAGAGCAGGAATAAAAACATCAAACAAGTTCTATCAGGAGAAGGCTGGATCATGTCAATTATGAGCCTACATAACCGTTTAAGATTACGTATGACTGTCAACACACACAATGGGCCGTCCATGTCATTAGCAGAAGGCCTGGACACAGCTCAAGCATAGAAACTCCCTTGCATTAGCTTGTGCAATAAATTACTTGTTCATTTTAAGTCAATATAAACTGCCTCCAGGCCTCTTTAGGTCTGCCAGTCCCTAAATTACTTTCCTCACTCTTTGAGTATTCCTCTATACTACTATGGGGGTTGTCATCATAATGGCTTTGAAAGAAATCCCAGCAAGTAGGAAGACTCCAATTGAAGTGCTGTGGGCAAGCAATGCCCTACTAGTGCATCCTGGCACTGGCAGCCTCGTTTGTCTCCTGAAAGGCCCACCCCAGAGCTGCAGCCCAGTTCACTGTCTACACCATGTCCAAAAAAACAAGTAGGCTTTGCTCCCTGAAAGAGAATGGGTAGGTATGTGATTTAGGTCCAGATTTTGCTACACAGCACCTCTGTTAAAGGCTCTGGAGAGAACATAAAATCTGTTTAACCTGCATACCGTGTATTTGTCAATGTAAGTAGTGTTTTCCAGTTCATTTGGGTGAGCCCGAGGAATGAGTTACAGTGAGCTTCAGATAATGCTGGTTCATGAATAGGCATGAAACTTCTCACACCGATGGATTAAAGCCAAAGTTGCTTTTCTCTTTGACTGTAACAGCACTTTGTGCCTGTTACCACCTAAACCACCAGGCTCCAGTTTTGGCAGTTTGGTCACACAGAACTCCCCACCATCTCCAACTGGGGATGCATTTTGTGCTTTCCACCACCACGTGCCATAACAGTATCTTTGTTAACAAATGCCTTCAGCTCCTCATTACGATCTGGATCCCACAAATACTTGGCATCTTCACAGCCTTGCTTGGCAACTGATGATTCAAACAGCCACGTCAGACACGAACTCCCTCACATACTCCTCTGTTCCCACAGGCTTTGCACTACCTCCCTGCATGCCAGAGCACCCACCATCACACCTCCTCCCTGCCTCCACACCACCCAGCTTCTCACCCACCTGCTTTGTTTGAACAAAACTCTAACACCCTTCACTTTATATCTCAGTTATTGGTAAAAAAGATTGGAACCTCTACTAATCTTCTGGTTTCACCCAGCTCTTTCATTTAGGATGTTCATGAAGCAGTGATACAGCCCTTATCCTGAGAAAAACTACTAGATTGCACCATCAGACATACAAATACTCCCTCCAAAACCATTTGTGTTGGAGGCATCACAGCTAAACTGCATTGCCCAAACTTTGGTACTGCAAGCACCGGAATAGGTTTAGCTGTGTGCCTTTCTCCACAGCACATCCCTTATGACCTTCCTGTTATACATTTAACTTTTACTCTCTATTTGACAAGAATATTTGCATAATTTAGAGAAAGCCTCCAGTGTCTAGATTGCAAATTCTCATTCCGGTTTCCTCACTTCTGCAGTAGTCCACAATAATTAACTTTGCTCCCAACTACCTACTTCACTAGTTAGTATAAATAATGTGAAGTTTCCTCATGCCTGGAAAAGCATCCCTTAATTCTTCCTTACTTGTTTTTGTCCCTCTTCCTCCAGGGAATATACTACCCTAGGCTAGATGGACCTCTTGCTGCCAGCGCTCATTGCCCTGGAGGGACTCCCCCAGCTGGCAGCACAGCCATCCTCTGTCCAGCATCACATGCAGGTATCCCTCTTCCCCTGAGTGAAACCACTCCACTGTGACAGATGGTATAATCAAATCTTACTTAAAAAAGCGTAAGTATTAGTGTCTGGAGTGAATTGGTTTTAGACCATGCAAAAACCTATGTTCAAATGATCCCTTCTGTATACCATGCACTTCAACAAACTTTATAAGCATAAACATCTAAAACCACACTTTTCACATTCATATATAAAATGTGCATTTACATGCATATATTTAGATAATCATATATCATTAAACTTCTTTCCTCCCCAAAAACCAGTTTCTAAAGCAGAATAAATAGCATTGATTTGACAAAGTACGATCCAACAGCAACTCCTCTCACAAACGCTTTTTATTCTTAGTGTAGGGAGATCATTTCAGTCTGGAGACTGTAAAACTCATTTGTAATCCAAAGTATTTGATTAGGTTTCTTTTCACATTCAGTAGCTTTGAATGTGACTAAGTGACAACGCGTTGTTGAAAGCCTTTGGTAGCCGGCAATACCTCTGATGCCGACTGTCCTGTACTCTGAAACCGTGCCTGTCAGCAATAGGTTTGCCTTCATACATCAGAAGTGAGCTTAATGTGGTTACATAAAGCTTAGCATTTTAACAGTACCCTAAAAATAAACTGCCGGTTTAACATGTTTGAAGCACAATAATTTCAAAGCACCGAATGCGAGACCAGTGTGGGCCTGAGATACAACCTTTTTTTGCTTTCACTAGCCTTCACCCATCAGGCTGCTGACCACACCTGGCAAGTGGTCCATGTAACGCCCGAGAAGAATACCTCGGTGATAAATGCTGTAAGCCTGAGCTCTGAGCTACGCTGCCCGTGCCCTTCCTTCACTCACATGCAACCGCTAAGGTTTGCCTTGGCACCTTCCCATTTGTTTGCTTGATTTGCTTGCAATCGTAACTAAATTTAACACCAAAATTTAAACAACATGGTTGAGAAAAGTGAACTGTATTGAACAACAATGCAGCCCAGAACTGGATGCTTAACTTTAAGCCAAGAACACACAATTTGAATAATGACATCTTTTTAAAGACAGGATTCAATTTTCATTGTATTGTTACTCTTGCTGCTTAATCACATCCACATGGAAAACATTATGCTTAATAAAACTACAAAATTAATATTTCAACAGAGCAGCCAGGATACTGAGGATAAGTTGAACAGGTTATTTTAAAATATTCTTGGAAAAGCCTTTTACGAGGGAAGTACCTCCTGCAGGCTTGAGACTGCTTTCCCTTCCAAGAGTGACCCAGAGTGAGAGCAGCTCTCCTTGACCACAAGGCTCTACCTCCACATGCTATTCCCTGCTTTTCAATTCTGCCTGGGATTTGGCTGGTTGAGAACATATCAGGTTGGAAATCACAGCAGTCATTGTTCATCTATTTCCTCAAAGAGTCACTTAAGATGTTGTTGTCTAACACTTCTACCTTGGAGGACTTGCGAGCCTTCCCTTCCCACTTCAGGCTCTATTGACATCGATTGCTGACTGTGCAAGGGTTAAGCACAGCTCTGCTTTCCTGGTAGTGCTCTGTGGAGTCTCTTTCTCTCTAAAGAGGATAGTTAATTATAGTTAGTTTGCCAACAACTGTTAGAGTACTGCAGGTCCTCATCGGCTTAGCTTAGTTAACCACATATGAAAGAATGGATTTCTACCACACCAAGAAAAGCTGTTAGAATCCATAATTTAAAGTCCACTTTTATTTTCAAATTAATGCATAGCATAAATTAAAAGGCTCTGTTATGTAACTGTGGTATTTTATGAACATTATGTTTCAGGTACTTACTAAAGTATCTCAAGAGGCACAGGCTCCTTTCACAGGGTGTAATTATACCTAGAGCTCCTGAATTAATTTGGTCAATGTACAGTCTGGCAGTTTAACTTTAACATCTCAGACAGCGTTTACCAAGTCGCTATCACATGGACATCAAAGTTCACAGCAGAACTTCAATCTTGCTCACATGGCCTCTTCCACCCACCACCCCCTGCCTTTTCCTCTCTCCCTTATCTCCTCAGCTGTATCCACATCTCCTCCTTCCTCCTAGTCCCTCGGGCTGTACCTGCAGGAGAGGGCAGTACCTTACACACAGCAGCAAAGCAAATATTCTGCAGTGTATTTGCTCTTCAAGGCAAGGACTACAAGTGTTTACCTCTAGCTGCTGGTGTGAAATGCCCCTTTTCTTCAAGGCCTGCTCTATATGACCAGCTTCTCTCCTTGATGGCTATATGAGGGTAGAGCAATCCAACTCCTTGGAGACTAAACACGAGCGACCTTGACAAGGCAATGGCGCAGCTGAGCAGATATTCCTCATTAGTTGAAACCCTCATGCCAACCAGACACTCCTTGGCAAGGGGGAAACACCAATAGCTCCTTTCACCTTCAGCTGCGGCAAACCCTCACCCCAGCAACACTTCTGCCCCAGCAAGGTCCTTCCTTCCTTCCCTCCCTCCCATAGAGAGCATGATTTGCCTTCCCCTGCCATGACTTTCTGCACAGGTAATTTCTCCTGGTGAAGGGGTAAGAGGGCAAGTCCCACCAGCATTGGTGATGTTTGGTTCAGAGCTGCATCCACAAAAGAAGCATTTTTGTCAGTCTAATAACATCATTACACTGGGAAAGCTTCGTGCAAAAGAAATCAGTTTCAGTTGTTTCCTCTCTTGGGCCCAATCGTGACTGAAAGACAAAACCCACTACTTGGAAAAGATTTATAATCACCCTGGAAAGTGAGAATTCCTCCCCATTAAATACACTTAACCCTGTACTTTCTTTAACGTTAATAAGTACTAAAGTACGTGCCTCTTGTGATGGGATTCAACTTTTGTTTTTTATACTCAAGCCTCAAATCAAGTCAATTATCACACTAGAGTCAAAGTGAATGCTATGTGCTTTACACTTAATTCAGATTAATATTGATCTTCTGTAACCCTTCTCCCCCCCACCCTCTCTTTTATAAATGAAAGGATTATTTATGTGACAACAAGCAGCAATGGAAGAAACGGTGAGATAGGGAGAATACAGCAGGAAAGATAAAACAGTTTTCTGGGTATAAAGTCGGGAGAAGAATCATGGGATCATAGAATGGTAGAGGTTGGGAGATATCTCTGGAGGTTATCTGGTCCAACCCCATGGTTGAGAAGGGCCACCTACAGCAGGCTGCCCAACACTCTGTCCAGATGGCTTTTGAATAGTGTCAAGAATGGAGACTCCACAACTCTCTGGGCATCCTGTCCCAGTGCTTGATTATCCTCAGAGTGAAAAAGTGTTTGCTGATGGTCAGACAGAGCCTCCTGCGCTTCAGTTTGTGAAGGAAGGCGACACTAAAGGATGATAGCTGTATTTATGTCCATTTCCCCAAGCTAAGACTCTCCTTTCTCTGCCTCTTCCAGGGAAGCCTCACCTGAAGGAACTGTTAGTCAGTCACAGTTCTGGGATGTGCTAATGGGAGCCAGGAGTCAGTACGGCAAAAGCAACAGCACTCAATGCGACCGAGCTCACTGCCTACATCTGAATTTAGACACCTCCAAGTAAGCCAGCTGCCAAAACTCAGAGTACTAAACAGCTTCTGCTTGCCTAAATAGGACTACTCACACAACTTCAATAGGCTGTTGCTCATTAATTTTAGTCTCCTGAACTGTTAATGATGTTTCCACAGCTACTGCTCTTGCAAGTTACTACAGAACACATTAAAGATTTTACTGCACAAGTAGATCAACATTCATACTTTTATTAAAAACAGAAACCCATCATTTTACTACAGCTGAAGAACATTCAGGGGAGCTCTGAAAGAGACCAAGTGTTGGTACAAGAATTTAGTTTCCAAAACTGAAAAGGTAAGAACCGTCCAATGCGGTAAAAACTGCCATGCACAAAAAAAAGCAGTATTGTCTCACAGCCCAACTGAACTAAAAATAAAGCTGCAATCATTCCTCCACAGTTTAAGGGTGGTTGTTTTTTTTTTCAATAAAGCTCAGAACACTGTGTGCTCATTTAGAAAATTTTATATATTTATACATATATATAATTAAGCAAGCATTTACTTTTGTGTTCTCTATATGAAGTTCCAGCTCCCTGCTTCTGCAGTTAACTAGGTTAAGCTTCAGTACAACTCTTCTAGTACCCTAAGTACAGGTTCAACTGCACTGAGCTATTTTCAATAGCGTAAGCACCAGTATTCCAAAAAATAAACCCCGGCCATAGCAGAGATTATTTCTAGAGTACAGTAAGCACAACTGGCATGTGGTTGAGTTCCTAGCCTGCCTGTTACTCAAAGCAAGAAAACAGCCTTTGCCAAGTTTTTGTAACTTCTACTGTCCTCCCAAAATAAAACAGAAATTAAACTTGGGATTGCCTAGCAATTCCAGCTTCCACTTGCTTTTAGCTCAATGCCCAATTTCTACCAGGAGCAGGTTTGCCTCCTCTGGCTCCAACTACAAAGCAAATCCTTCACTGCACAGTGCCACTAACCTACCTCAACCCTCCTGTTCCACACCCAACAGGCACACAGGGCCACCTTCTAGTAACTTAGGTAAATTGCAAAATACTTCTTATCCTGATGTCTGAAGATTTCATGATAGTGATGGTCTTTGCTCTAAAAGCCCAATGAATGAGCCATGTCTATGAGGGGGGTTTCAGGGCACTTCAGTCTACATGGATTCAGAGAAGTTTCCTGACCATAGCTGCCCAGGCAGCAGATAAATATAAATAACTCAGTGTTTTTTTGGAGTCGGCTCATGATTTCCAATACTTTATTTGTATTTCATTGGACTCTATGGTCTATTTATAAATTGTTTATCATACAGTTGCTAGAAGTCAGCAAGTCTGTTTCTAGTAAAACATTACAAGTTAGTTCTACGAAAACACATGCAAAAAAATTGTCATTTTTCTCTTTTGACAGCATTTTTAGATTACGGGCTCAAGAGTTAGATTTTTGCTTAAAATTTCACCAGCTCAAAAATCAGATCTCTGGAAGCTAAAGCAAACACATTCCTCAACTCCATGAGGTCCACTAGCACTCTGAGACTAACCAGCTACAGGCTGTGCAGCTTGTCTTTGCTCTATGTTCCCCCATGCTCTAATTATTCTTCCATCACAGCGCAAACTAAAGCGCTGCTGGAGTGATGAGGAGGCAGAGCGCAAAACATAACTAAATCTTAGCATCCTAAGGAGATCCTGACCTGGTAGAGACAAAAACGCATGAGATAACCTTATAAACTTCTGAAATGTGTCTTTTTGAATTCTGAACTCAAACTTCAGTACCTGTGCAGGGAGCTGAGGTATACACATACAGCTGGATCAAAACATACAGGGAGCCTGGGTCATGCTCAGGTTTGTTCAGCCTCAACCTTCAGAACACTTGACAGCAAACCCCCTTCCCGCTCTCCCAGCTTGTGGCACAATAAATAGGTTGGTAATGTTTCCTTTGCCTCTGCCCCTTCAAATAACAGCCCTGTACTCTTCTGGAAATTCAGGTAATTTACTCAGCATGCTCATTTGCCACTCCTCCAATGAGAAAGGGACCATAATTGGAACCAACACTCTGAGTGTCAAAAAGCACCAAAAAATATAAAGCAGCAGTTGAGAGTATGCCTCTACTGATGTACTGCCTAACGTGGAAGCAGAAGATGCCAAGAAGTCATCGGAAAATAAGTTGTGTTGATGCAGTTACACACTCTGGCATTCAGACTTTATTTTAAACAGCATCACCAGGGCTTTTGTTCCCAATTCCTGCATCATCTTAATCAAACACTACTCTTAAAAGGCTGGTCAAAACTCACCATCTCCCATTTAAGGCCCCAAGCACCACTACACACCTCAAACTTGCTTTCAAGTGTCTTACACCGCAAGGGAATGAGAAAATCCAACTGCAAGCAAGGGGACTATGTGATCACATACATTTCCGTGGAAGACTAAAGCACAAAATCGAAAGCATTGAGCAATTTTCTAGTCCCACCTGAAGGCCACATGATTTCCTGTATCAAAGAAGAAGTGTCACCAAAAGGTCACCATTCAAGTATTACTTGCAGAACAGGAGGTACAACACGCTGCAGATGTGTGGCAAGGACAAATGAGAGGTACCAGGCAGCCAAGTGTTACTCACCTTGTCTTCACAGCTGGTCAGCTTGACCACCTAGGAACTAAAGCAGACAGAAAACTGGCTCCAGCTGAAAGATGTTGAGCAAAAGCAGATGAACTCTGCATTCCCACCACAGCTGGACACAGGCTCGCTATCTACCATCACATACAGTCCAGTGCAAGAGAGTTCAGGATCTGGACCTCCTGTTCTGGGCCAAATTTACACTGAACTAAGCTAAGAACTAAACATGCTACACTTACACTGGAAGACTAAGCATACGCTCCAGCCTGTGGGTTTCCAGAACTGTAAGCATCTATACAGATTTAACCACCGAGCCCCAGTATCTAAGAAGCCTTTATGAGACCTACTGCCACCCCACACCTTAAAAAAAGGCTATTTAGTACAAAAAGCAGAACCCGGAATTTGCATTACGTATCCTGCGAGGCAGGAACCACCCCTAAATTAAATACAGTGGGACTTCAGCCCTGACAGTACAAGGTGTTTCCCTATAACTGCGCTGATTAAACAGTTGCAGACACCAGACTTCCAAGTCCTTTTTAGCAGACGTCACACTGCACAACGTAAAGCAGCAGGCAATTGGCCAAAAATGGTTAGCAAAAAGGATTCCTTAAACCTCCAGCATCCAAATATAGCCCTGGCTGGTCACATGGGCTGCCATACAGTAAGTGCTCCTCACTTTACCTACCCTTTGATTAAATGGTTTGAGCCAAAAAGCATGTACTTAGAATAGCATTTCAGTTCCCAGCCCAATTCCACGAACTGTATAATCTTCCTGTACCTTCCGTGTTCAGACTGGCAGAAAGGAAAAGTTGATTTTGGTTTCTAGTGAGCCCAAAGGGGATCATTAGCTACGAAAAGCTAACAGAATACAAGACCTGTAACATACATGCATATATACTTTATACACAAATATATCTCCCTGTGTGTATCTGCCATACAATGAGGCTGCTGTGAAAGACTTACTTGCAAACAAACTACAGCACACACGGATTTTTAATAAAGTCACCATACCTTACTCCACCTGACCTCTAGCAACTCCCATTTTTCATATTGCTGTCATCATGAGAGCTGATCAGCTCATCATGTCTACCTGAAAAGAACTCCACAGCTGAGTTCATACATCCAGAAACTGCAAGATTTCTGGAGACAGAATGTTGCACCGTTGCCAGATTCCCATTCAAACTGAAAAGAAAAGTTGAGCTGGGCCCTCTCAGCCCTTCCAGCCATTGTCCACGTTCAATATAGCGCACGTGTCAAATGGGGTTACACCAGAAAATCTTGCAACTGCACTAAAAAAAAAAAATTCAGGTGTCACTTACTTTTCCAAAGCCTCTCTTGCACCACCAAGTATTGCAGTGCTAACTTACAAAAAGACGTGCTACTCTCTCTGAGGCTTGAGTTTAAGTTGTAGCTATCGCTCAACACAAGCTGAAGGGGTTCAAAGTTCCCGAGGAGCAAAGCAAAGCTCAGGGCCCACAAGGCAAGGCCTAAACCCCGAGTTCGCCCACTTAACGCAGGGCGCTGCAATGGGGCTCCACACCACAGGCTCCTGCAAAGAGCACAAAGCCTTTTACACAGCTCCAGCCCCTCATTAACTATTAGTATTATTATTTTTCACACAGTTAGGTGCAGCGCCGAGCACGTCCACGTACCCGCTACCGACTGCGTTCCGCTGAGCCACCAGTCGGTTTCACACCGATACCCACAGCCAGGCCAGCCCCACTGCACAGAAACAGCCCTCGGGTACCCAGATGTTGTGCTATTTTTACCCTAGAAAATAATAAAACAAAACAAAACCAAAACCCCAAAAAACAACACCAAAACGAGAAAAGAAGTAAAAAAAAAAAAAAAAAAAAAAAGAAGAAAGCCCAACAAAACTTCCGAGCAGGAAGGCCACGGCAGCAGCAAAGACTTTATTCCCAGGCTGCCGGGGCGCAGGTCGGGGGTGCCGGGCAGCCAGACGGGCTGTCCCTCCCCTCCCGGTGGGGACAACCCGCAGTGACGTGTCCACCTGAGGCTGCCGGGGCCGCCGCCGCCGCCGGAGACAAAGTTCTGTAGTGCACTGACTGCTATCGTACCCAGAGTCGGAGTGTCACAGAACTTTGCTTCCGGAGGCTCCGAATCCTCCTTTCCCGGTACCGGCACCGGGGCCGCCTGCCAACACAAGTTTCCCTGCCTGGGAAGGAAGGGAAGGCGCACAGGGTTAGCGGTGGGGAAGGCAACCCCCTCCTCTTCCTCCTCTCCCCCCACCCTCTCCCGCGGCTCGGCGGACGCCCCGCTGACCGGGAGAGGCGATGAAGAGATAAACCTCCCCAAAAACACAACACCCAAAACCACTACCCTCCCCCCGAGGTAACGGGCCGCCG